>SJYT01010133.1:0-27240 GCA_006410635.1 Cephalophus harveyi
GCTGGGAGGGATTGGGGGCAGGAGGAGAAGGGGACAACAGAGGATGAGATGGCTGGATGGCATCACTGACTTGATGGAACTGAGCCTGAGTGAACTCCAGGAGTTGGTGATGGGCAGGGAGGCCTGGCATGCTGCGATTCATGGGGTCGCAGAGTCGGACACAACTGAGCAACTGAACTGACTGAAGTACTTTGGGGACTGAATGAATGTATATTATTTAAATCTCTAGAATTTAGAAAAGCAAAGAGGCAACTGGGGCCTCTTTAGCACATTAGAACTTTTTGAACTTTAGAAGCTAGGAAAGAAATTGAGAAGACCTGAATTGACTGAAAACTACTAACCAGTACAGGAAAACAAGAGAATTTATTTCGTCTTCCCTTACCCCCTGGAACTACCTCAATCTAATAACCAACACTATCATATAGTTTTTTAAAAATCTATATACTGCTCTGTTTTCCAGATGTTTGTCTTGCTAATAGTTTAACAGCAGACCTGCTATTAAATACAGGTTGTTATTTGCTGTTAAACGCAAATACAAATCTGTATTTTGCTCTTAAATACAAATACACAGACCTGCTGGTTACTCTGCCACTTTCTGGGAAGTATTCTAGGTACTGTCCCTATTCAGTTCAGTTCAGTTCAGTTGCTCAGTCGTGTCTGACTCTTCATGACCCATGAACTGCAGCACGCCAGGCCTCCTTGTCCATCACCAACTACTGGAGTTTACTCAAACTCATCTCCATTGAGTCCGTGATGCCATCCAACCATCTCATCCACTGTCGTCCCCTTCTCCTCCTGCCTTCAATCTTTCCCAGCATGAGGGTCTTTTCCAATGAGTCAGCTCTTCACATCAGGACTCGATGGATGTGAGTCTGAGTGAACTCCGGGAGATGGTGATGAACAGGGAGGGCTGGCGTGCTGCGATTCATGGGGTCTCAAAGAGTTGGACACGACTGAGTGACTGAACTGGACTGAACTGAAGTATTCCTTTATTATTATGGAGTTGTCTATTTCTCATTTTAGTTTTCTCGGGATTTTTGCTATGTGTAATAAACTTAAAAGCTATATTACTATGTATATACCATTTTAGGATAGTAATATCTTATTGATGATATTGAACTCTTTGTCATCATAGAGATATTGAAGAGGTATTGACCTCTTTTTAACATTTAAAAAGTCTTACTTATTTTTAATATTAGAAAAATTTAATACAATTTTTAAAGGTTCCTTTCCATTTACAGTTATTACAATATATTGGCTATATCCCCCATGTTGTATGATACATCTCTGAGCGTATCTTACACCCAGTAGTTTGTGCCTTCTACTCTCCCACTCCTACACTGCTCCCCACTGGTAAACACTAGTTTGTTGTCTGTATCCATGCATCTGCTTGTTTTCTGTTATATTCACTAGTTTGTTGTATTTTTTAGATTTCACATATAGGTGATATAGTATTTGTCTTTCTCTGTCTGGCTTATTTCACTTAGCCCTTTAAGTCCATCCATGTTAGTTCATTCTTGGGTTCTTCATTCTTTCCTGCATTTCCACATTTCTGTCTGGGGTCCCTTTCTTCTGTCTCATGGACTCCCCTTGTTCTTGTTGTAGTGCAGGGCTTGGAATGGTTGTATACTCCCTAGAATATTAGAGCATCTAGTCCTAGTTGTTACTGAAGCTCTCTGAGGCAGTTAAACTAGGATTTTTATAATGTATCCATATTTAATTAGCTATTACAACAGGAGTATTTATTGCCCTTGATTTATTACATTTTACCTGAAAGTTGAAGTTGTGTGATTATTTTTAACATCTCTTTCTTGAACTTAGTTGTAAGCTACGTGAAGGTAGGAACATTGTCTGCTTTGCTGATTTGGGGTTGTCTGACATTTATAGGTTATTTGTGAATAAGTGAATGCATGATTAAGGGAGATGATGTCTGTATAAATAGCTGGTCACATTGTAGGTTCTTGATAAAATTAATGGTACTTTTATTGTTGACTCTCTGATTCTTGTCAACTGTATATCATACTAGTGTGGAGGCTAAAATCTGTACCTATTATCAGATATTTTTGCCTGCCTTTTAATAGAGGGAGTAAGAGAAGATGTCAGGGGAGGCTAAAGAGCTGGGATATTGAGGTACAACTGGCTGACCTACTTATATAGGTTTACTGGAGCTCAGTCTTGTAGCTGACAGTATGAGGATTTGACTCGTTTCATTCTATGGTTTTTAGATTTGGGTTACACCAGTGGATGATTTGTGAAGTAACCACCATCATACTTCAGCAGCAGAAGTATGTCTTAAGTACATCTTAAGCTGTACTTAATCTATTTATGAATTCAACTGGAGAATGTCATGATAATTACTTAGCATCCTCTGTGTGTAAGAATCTACAGATGAGCAGAGGCGCCCAGGGAAAATGAGGTGCAATTGTATAGCATAATGTGACCCCATGGATACAGGAAGCAGGGAGACTACTATTCTACCCAAGTTAGATTAATAAGGTTTTTGACATATACAAAAATAATGTTATATAAGTATCTGGCTTTCAATATGTGTCTCAGGGCCTTGTAAAAGTGTTGCTGCTCCCCTACATTCTAGAATCAAGAGCCATATTGGTAGGATATAGCCAATTATAAGTGAGACAGCCACTCTGGTTATCAATTGTTATGACACAAATTGAGAGTAGAGGATTTATACTTGGTCATTTTTCAAAAAGGAGGTTCTAAGAGAAATTCATTGGCTTGTCTGAAATTCTTAAATTATTATCCTCAAAGCTGTGACATTTTTAGAAGAGGAGCATCATATTGCCTCCAAAGATAATACATCATAGCAGATGAAACATAAAAGGAATTTTTGAGTGATTCAATACAACGATGTTCTTTTGCTTTTTAAAGCATTTCATTTTTTTTAAAAGCCAAAAGTTTCTACATTTTAACAATTCCATTTGCTCTCCTATCTTGGGAATAAGGTAGAAGCCAGTTCCTCCAAGTTCTCTGAGTCATTTGGCTTATACGTGGATAGCATTTTACAATTGACAGAGCCCACTCCCATTCATTTTCATATTTGGTCTCATAGTAATCCTTTGAACTAGGCAGGGGAAAGAGTTGATATTTGTCTTATAGGTATGGAAACCAAGACTCTGAGTCTTTGCCAGTGTTCTTGCCTTTATTCACTCTGCCATCCCAGAAGCTGAGTTTATATTGGGTCTGACTTCATTATTATTTGTTCAACCATCAGTTGAAAGTGAATGTTAGTCACTCAGTCATGTCTGACTCTTTGTGACCCCATGGACTGTAGCCCACCAGGCTCCTCTGTCTATGGAATTTCCCAGGCAAGAATACTGGCATGGGTAGCTATTCCCTTCTCCAGGGGATCTTCCCGACCCAGGGATCGAACCCTGGTCTACTACATTACAGGCAGATTCTTTATCATCTGAGCCATCACTTAAACCCTTACATTTCAGTTTTTAGTATATGAGAAAGGAAACACATAAATAAATTTTTGAATTCTTGCTGGATCAAAAGACCTATTTTCTCAAATATTCAATTAGATTTGTGTATAGTAACCTACCTTGAACTCTGCTTTCATCTGAGAAATACAGTCACAGTAAAATATGTCTGGGAAGAAAAATATCAAAAGTTAAAAAACATGCAGGTTGAGATGAAGTGCCTGACTTAAAAAAAAAAAAAAATTCTTGCAAAGATAGCTTTCCCATTCAAATGACAGAAATCAGTGGTGAGACAGGGAAAAGTCTACAGCAGAGAGGACAAACATGATTATTAATTCATTAGTAAACTGCCTTTTCCTCCTGTAGCATCTGTCATTTTCCTTCTATCAAGTCTAGTCTGTTTTTCTATTGATGATGAATTCTCAGATAAAAAATAATCAGACTTGGTAATTCTGTTTATAACTGAGTATAGCCATTTTATGTCGCACAACGAAAAGTTTTCAGCCAGGGGTTAGATGAATTTGCCTTTTTTGTGTGGCTAATTGAATTGTCAATAGTACTTTGTCATAAACTTTGCAAGTTATTTTTATAAAGCATTAGGCCTACAGAATTGGCCTTGGCGATGCCCCAGGGCCTGGGAGCACCTCTGCTCTGCCACTCCACCCCCATTCCTGTCTCTATTGCTTTATTGCTAACTAATGTAGGTTCTCTGTCTCTCTGTCTCTATGTACACACACACACACACACACACACCCAGAGTTCCCAAATAATTGCCTGGAGTGAACATTTTATTTAGTGTATAGCTACTTTAATACATTTGCCTTATTTTTATTCTGAGTTGATTTGGGATTTTAACTCATTTATTCAAAGAATATTTATTGAATACCCACTGTGTGCTAGGTACTGTTCTGTGTCCTATGGATAAAGCAGAGAACAAGACAGGAAGAAAATCTCTGATCTCATAGACTCTGCACTTCAGTGTCAGAGGAGACAGAATTAAACCGTAAAGAAAATGTAGAGTAACTCGGTGATGAGTGCTGTGAGTAGAATCAGGGAGCACAGGCGGACAGGGAACACACCTGTGGTGTGTGGGAGAGGGTGCCATTTGGAATTGGGTGGCAAGAAAAGGCCTCACTGACAAGGTGCCATTTGAATGAAGATTTGAAGGAGCTGAGAGAATAATGCATGCAGACATCTGAGGAAAGAACATTCTAGGCAAAGCGAGAGCATCCAAGTGCAAAGACCCTCAGATGGACCTGTGCGTAGCTAGGTCTGTGAAATGCCAGGTGACTGGAATTGAGTAAGGGAGGCAGAACCTCGCTGGAGGCCTGAAGATCTCATGGAGGACTGTTGGGAGCCAGTAGGGAAGTGATATGATCTGACATGTGTTTAATGGATCACCATGCCCACTGTGTTGCAAACCAATGTTAAGCAGCAAGGGCAGAAGTGGACCAGTGAGGAGGCTGCTGCAGCACCCTAAGGCAGAGATGCTAGGGGCTGGAACAGGTGGCAACAGGGGCAGAGGTGAGAGATGATGGTGTTCTAAGTGTAGTCAGAAGCTGTTGCCAATAAGATTTTCTTACAGATGGCTGAGCACTGAAGAATTGATACTTTTGAACTGTGGTGTTGGAGAAGACTCTTGAGAGTCCCTTGGACTGCATGGAGATCAAACCAGTCCATCCTAAAGGAATTCACACCTGAATATTCATTGGAAGGGCGGATGCTGAAGCTGAAGCTCCAATGCTTTGGCCACCTGATGCAAAGAGCTGACTCGTTGGAAAAGACCCTAATGCTGGGAAAGACTGAAGGCAGGAGGAGGAGGAGATGACAGAGGACGAGATGGTTGGATGGCATCACCAACTCCATGAGTTTGAGCAAGCTCCGGGAGCTGATGATGGACAGGGAGGCCTGGCATGCTGCAATCCATGGGGTTGCAAAGAGTTGGACATGACTGAGCAACTGAACAACAACAGATTGTGTGTAGATATGAAAGAATGAGAGGAGTCAGGATGACTTGAAGGATTTGACCTGAACAACTAGAAGGGTGGGGGTTGTTACTAACTTCAATGGGGAATATTGAGGAGGAGCAGGTTTCAGGGGAAGTCTGGGCTTTGGTTTTGGACATGTTAAATTTGAGATACCTGTTAGATATTCAGGAGGAGTTATTGAGAAGGCAGCTGGACACATCTGGGCTTCAGAAGATACATATATGTGATTAGAGAGCTGCCTGCATAGAGATGGAGTTTAAAGACAGAGGACATGATGAGATCACGAAGGGAGTAAGTGTAGAGAAAAATGTCCAAAGACTGGGCCCTGCAGTCTTTTAACATTTAAAGGATAGAGAGATGTGAAAGAGCTAGTGAAAGTGATTAAAATAGAGATGCAGGTAGGTGGTCTGAGACACCCCAAGTGTGTACCTGACAGTGCACGCAAATGCAGAAGTCCCATCGTCTATTAGGCCTTGCTTCCTCCCTCAGTTGGAGGGGCTTCACAGAGTCAACTGTATGTAAGGGGCCTCCTCACTTATTTTTAAAGTTTATTCAGATATAAGTCCCTTGCAAGGGGATTGGTACAAGATGGCAAAGATGTTGGGCAGTGACAGATGTGTCAAAGCAAATATTGTAATGGAACCACTCTTTGTTCCAGTGAATGCAGCATGTGACAGCGAAGACACTGTTGTATTCTGCCATCATGAAGGGTCGATTTAGTGCTTTGCCCATTTCTTTCTTTTTCATTTGGGGGATAGGGTGTGGTAACAGAGAAATGGAAAGGTCAGCATGAGGCAAGAGAGACTAACCATTTGAACATTTGACATTGTTTATTCTGACGTACAACAGTAGATCACACAAAAGAGGACCCAGGAGCTGTTTTTCCCCTCGGTGACCATTAAATGTCATGTCACCAGTGACAGCATGGTGGCTGATTCCATATTCCTGTTTGCTTGAAGAGCCATTCTTGAGACATAGATCTCTTCTGGGGCAGAAGGTTAAGGCCACATGTATTGTGAATTGAATACTCAGCTCAACTTTTGGTTCTTTGCTCTTTGGCTTTTACCTTCCCTGAACTTGCCTGCTAGCATCTGTCATTTGTAAGAATCAATTTAGAAAATCGGTGAGCAGGTGCACATTCTGAGCATCCCTTCAAGTCCCAGGTGAGCCCTCCTAGAGCACAGTGGCGCTGCAGCATCCTTGTTGGTACCTAGGAATAAGACTAATTAATTTTCAGTGCCTTTCCCCATCTGAGAATTTTGGTCGGAAAGACTCATTTCTAAAAGATGGCCTGGAGCGGATTTAAGCACAGAGCCCTTTAATTGGCGTGAGCGAGCAACAGTTGGACTCTGTGAATTGAGCTCTTCCACAGTAAGCTAGAGTGCATAGAGACAGCTCTAATTGCCTCTCAGCTCCCCAGAGGAGGAGACGAAAGAGAAGAAAGAAAGCAGAGCAGTGAATGGCCTCACCAGATTAGCCCATGGGCATTGTTTCTGCAGCCTGTTTCTGCAGGTGAACCCTATTTTGAAAATAAAACGTTAGAATTATAAACAAGCACTGTAGCAGCTGGACTACATCATCGTTTTAAAAATTTGATGTAAAGTTTCAAAAATCTGTTTCTGTGAATCATACCTCAAAGGGAGCAGGCTTAATTTTTGGACCTGTCAGATTTTCTGAAACCTTCATTTTCTTTTTGGGATAGGCTTATCAAATTTAGGCCCCTGTAGCTTTAAATACTAAAATATTCCCTTGGTTATTACACACACACACACACACACACACACACACACACACACAAAGGGTGCTGGCTTATGAGAGCTTTTTATTTCAAAAGAAAACTGTCAAATTAGTGAAAGAATAAAGCATATAGAGTATGCACTCAATGATAAGTTGTCACATTTTATATGAAAGGAATCATGCTTTTAGACAGGTAGGCTATTAATAAACTCTTCCCATAAATATATACTATGTGTATGAGTCCAAGAAAAATTGTGAAGGAGAAATACTTATAGTGCTGCCATACTTGTCTTCTGTGTTGTAGTCTCTTCTTAAGGCCATTGTAGTTCATGGTTAGGAGACTAGCAGGGCACCCTGGGGGCTCTCTATCACACTCTACACCCTTGCACTGATTTGCTGGAAGATTTGGGGGAATGCATTTCAGCATTCTCTAATGGGCTTTCTTCATTTACTAAGAGGAATGTGGTGAGATGACAAAAGCCATGCTTTGCCACGTGCCAGGTCAGCAGCACCAGGGCTGAGTCCATGAAGCACTGCTGAAACCCCTGGACCTCTAGGGGCTGGTGGGTCAGCAGTTTCAAAAATGCCTGTTGTGCACTGACTTGTAGGACTTGTGCCTTCTCAGGTAGCTTCAGATTCTGACAACTGGGTTGAAATACTGAAGGTTTAGGTGATAAGGCATCCTTTTTGTTCAAGCTGCCTGTTACATGATAAGGTCCTTGGGGCCACGCTTCACTGCTCCTCACCCTGGCAGGACCTGAAGAGGTTTTGGAATTGTGTTCTCTGAGGGCCCCATGTCTTGGTGCCACTGTGGGCTCATCCACACCCTGGATGGACACCTGCTCCCGTCTAGGGCCCACAGACCTCAGCCTCTTTATTTACCTCAGCCTGCTGAGTGCCAGGCAGAGTGCAGGTTAAGTAGTGTCAAGACCTGATTGTTCCTCACCAGACTGTCTTTTCATATCTATGTGTTTATTTATTTATTTCATCATTCCAACATTTTCTAGAAATAACTGTGAGATAGATCCTGTGATACTTTGTATCAAGTGCGAAGCAGTAGTGGAGAATTATGGCACTACAAATAAAGCTGATGTAAGTTACAAAGCTATAATTGCAAGTTACTGAAGAAATGTGAAGCAGGGTTCTGGAGACTTTGGGCTGAGGTTTAGGCTGAGATGCTAAAGATGTCTCCAAAACTGCACACCAGTATCAGTTATTTAAATCTTTTCTCCCTTTCTCCTTTGTTTCAAAAGTGACTGGCTACCATCTTTCTGACGATTTATGTCCCCTCCCATTTCCTGCCTGACTCTGCCCATTGGTTATCTTCTGTCCATAGTTCTTGAAAACTTCCTTTTCTTCTGGGGTCTTTCTCTCACATGGAGGACATTCTCAGGCCTCTTCTAGCTCCCAGCCAATTCTCTTGAGCTTATCAAGTCCCAGCCTTTATGCCCTTTCTGTCCACCTTCTGTAGTTACTACTGAGCTGAAATTGTGCTTTCCATGGGTGCTGTGGGTTTAAGGGTCTCCTTCCCCAAATAGGTATGTTGAAGTCTTAACCTCAGCACCTCAGAATATGACTTGGTTTTTCTTCCAGTTTTATTGAGCTATAATAGACATTCAATACTGTATAAGTTTAAGGTATACAGCGTAAAGATTTGACTCACATATGTCAGAAATGATATGACAGTAAGTTTAGAGACCATCTATCATCTCATATAGATACAAAATTAAGTAAATAGAAAAAATATTTTTCCTTGTGATGAGAACCCTTAGATTGACTGTTAACAACTTTTGTATATAACACACAACAGTGTGAATCATCTTTATCCTATTGAGCATTATATTCATAGTATAATACCTTTTGATCTTACAACTGATAGTTACCTTTTCACTGCCTTCATCCAGTTCCCCTCTCTCTACTCCCTGCCTCTGGTCACCACAAATCTGATCTCTTTTTCTATGATTTCTCTGTTTTTGAGGCATAAGGGCTTCCCTGGTGGCTCAAGCAGTGAAGACTCTGCCTGCAATGCAGAAGACCTGAGTTCAATCGCTGGGTCAGGAAGATCTCCTGGAGGAGGGCACGGCAACCCACTCCAGTATTCTTGCCTGGAGAATCCCATGGACAGAGGAGCCTGGTGGGCTACAGTCTATGGAGTCACAAAGAGTTGAACACGACCAAATGACTAACACTTTCACTTTCACTTTTGACCTACAACTCTATGTAGTTCCTGTTACACAACATAGTGATTTAATATTTCTCTACATTTCAAAATGTGAAATAGAGTACAGGAGGTGATCAAGTTAAAATGACATTAAGGTGGGTCCTAATCCCATATGACTGGTATCCTTATAAACAGGGGAAATTTGGCCACAGAGACAGACATGTACAGAGGAAAGACTATGTGAAGATCCAGAGGAATACCATCTATAAGCCAAGGAACCTTGGAAGCTACCAGAAGCTTGGAAAGGGACATGGAAGAAATTTTCCCTCACAGCCCTCAGAAAGAACAGACCCTGCCAATGCTTTGTTCTCTGACTTCCAGGCTCCAGAACTATGAGACAATACATGTCTGTTGTTTAAACCACCCAGTTTGTGACATTTTGTTATTTGAAAGCCCCAGTACAATGACCACAAATATGATTTCCTGATGCTCAAAGCCAAAGGCCCCTTCTTACACACTCTGATTGACCCATCTGCACTTTTTAACCCTGTTAGCCACTTTCCTTTTTAAAATTTGAGAGTGAGATGGAATAAAATTTGAGAGTGAGATGGAATAAAATTTGAGAGTGAGGATGGTGAGATGGAATAAACCAGAGCTCTCGGATTAGGCCAAATGTTAGTCACTCAGCCGTGTCTGACTGTTTGTGACCCACCATGGACTGTAGCCCGCCAGGCTCCTCTGTCCATGGAATTCTCCAGGCAAGAATACTGGAGTGGGTTGCCATTTCGTTCTCTAAGAGTTAAGCCAAGCTGGGCTCAAATTCTTGGGTAGTTTTATTCCTCTTCTCTGCACCCATGAAATAGAATTTATATCTACCTCATATAGTAGTTGTGAGGATTACATGAGATGATGCATGTAAAACATGTCATACAGCTAAGCACAATATAAATAAAAACTAAATGTTAGCTCTGTAGTCAAGCTGGGAAGAACTTAGAGGTTGAGTGGTCAGCCAGTGTACCAAGCCAGATGGGAGGACCTGGAAGCGAGCCCCTGATGGTGATTTAGCAAGGTAGGTGTTTGTCCCTTCTCTGCACTCTGACCTTTCTGCTGTACTTAGCAGGCTGGCCACTCTCATGGGTGCATTGTCTCATTAGATTTTAAGATGATTGATGGTAGACATATTAACTATTTCAAGAATGAAGGAATGACTGAATGGGGAAAATCTAATAAAGTATTCTTGGCCTATCCAAGGGCTCAGTGTTTGTGCTGTTGTGTCAAGGCTCATCGTGGAAAGCAGTGAGCTGCATGAGTCTGCAGGATGACAGAAGCTGCTCTTAATGAGTTGATTGTTTGGATTGAATTGTGTTTTTATCAAGTTCCCAACAACCCCGTCTGCCACGACTGCATAAAAAATTCTTTTTTGTAAATCACTACTGGAGCCAACCCGAATGAGTGATGAAAATGCACTTTCAACATATTGTTTGAAACTGTAGGCACGAGGGCTGTGTATTACTGTCATTTCATTATCAGAATTGTCCACTTGTGCTTCACAGATGCAGAAATAACAGCAAGACTGACATTTTAGAAAAGCAGTTTGTCGCTTTAAGAATGCAGAAGGCCAAACCAGAAAGAACATTCACTCCATGGGCCAAAATTCTATGGCAGTAATCCTAGAAATCACAAATGTAGGTAGATCGGAACTTGCTGGTTCCTGTGTCATTTCACAAATGTCATTCAGCTGGCTGTGTAGAAGAATGGGCTTCCTCAGCAAACACTAATTTTCTTTAATGAGCAATCGAAAGGCTCTTTGTATTCCTTATTATATGTGACTCTGAGGTGGGTTTGCATTGATTTTGTTGTAATTCAAACATAAGCTTCTGTTTCACATCAGTCTGAGGGCTATCTTTTCTAGCTGTTCAGGAGTCTGAATAGCTTTTCAAACAACTCCATATTTACTCAGTTTACCCACGGCCCCACCCCTACCCTCCATTTATTCTAGTCTAGAGACAAATATTTCTCAGGGCAGGTGTAGAGAGAAAAAAATCATGGTAGATTTTTCTAGTGCTATTCAGGGAGCTTAAAATAAAAAGCTGTATTTATACTTCATTGAGTAAGAAGGTTGGCTTGGCTAAAAAAGCTGGCAAGCATTGATAAAATACAAGATTTAAAAAGAGGCAACAGTTGTGTTACCGCCCCCACCCCCTTGCAAATAGGAAACACAAGGCAGAGAGTGGCAGGAGATGAAGCTGAGTAATGAGGCATTTTTCTAAGAAAGAGAAAGAGTAGTAAAGTGATTCTCAACTCTGGACCACATCCTTGGCCTACCCTGGCCTGATTCAGTGCAGTCCAGTTTACACTCTACTATAAGACTCAGAGAAGGTAAGGTGTACACAATCAGTATCCTTTTGTGTCATCCCTTTTATAGGTCCAAGTTGTCTTGAAATACCCTGACATGCATGTTCTCATCTCAGTGTTACTTATAACACTGAAAACTTGGGAATATTTCAGGCATCAAACAGAACAGAACTGGTTAATTAAACTGTGATGCAGCTAAGTGATAGCCATGTTGTAGAAAAGGGATTGAATAACATGGGATGATATTTATACTATATCAATAATTAGAGAAAAAGCAGATTATATGATAGTCCAGTAGGAGCTTCATAAAATGTGTACAAATATCCAGGGAAGCCTGGAATATAATTTCTCAAATTGTTAACAATGGCTGTTTCTGGGTTGTAGAATTAAAGATGGATTTTCTTTTCCTTTGTGCTTTCAAAATATTCTCTATGATGATAATGAACGTGTATTAACTTTATAATCAGAAAAAGAGAGGGTACCTCTTTACCCCTTGTAAATGCTGCTGTAGTCGCCTGAATGGTGGCACCCCCCCCACCCCCCTGCGAATATAGGTAAGTTTCCTAGTCTTTGGAGCCTGTGAACGGGACCTTATTTGGAAAGAGAGTGCAGATGTAATTAACTTAAGGGTCTCAAGATGAGATCGTCCTGGACTGTTCAGATGGGCTGTAAATCCAGTGACAAGTCTCTTTATGAAAGACAGAAGAGGAGAAGGTACAGACGCAGAGAAGAAAGCCATGAAGCTGAAGTGGAATTTGGCCATAAACGAAGGCATGCTGCCAGTCCTGAGGAACCAGAAGAGGCAAGGAAGCATTCACCCCTAGGTCCTCCTGGGAGGGGCACATACAACTACTGACACCTTGATTTTGAACTTCTAGAATTGTGAGAAAATTTCTGTTGTTTTAAGTTTGTGGTAATTTGTTGCAGGAGCCATGGGAAATGAGTGCGCACTACAGTGGGCCAGATAGTCCCTTGACTATTCCTTCTGCACAGATATCTGGCCAGACTCCTCTCTGGCTCTCCTCAGCCCTGGACCACAGTTTTCACCATCTTCAAGGCGCCATGCCGAGCTCTGTTGTCAGCTCATCGTCCATCATGTGGCATGTCTCCTCCCTCCCTTAACTTTTCACTCTTGCTTGTGAGACCTTCCTTTGATCACTACACACCTCCTGTGTTGTCTGGTCCAGGCTGCGAGCTTGTCCTCCGGGTGTCTCTGGCAATTGGACAATTGTTGATTCACATTCACAAAAGAGCCCTGGTGGCTGCCGAAGGCCTCTGTATTTTCAAAGGAGATCCATTGACTTTCACCGTCCTTTCAAATATCTGCAATGACTTCAAGAGGCACCCACATGACAGGGGCACCCAGGATACTTGGGCTACATCATTATCCAGCTAGAGGAGAAAGGGAAATTCTTTATAGCAACATGAGGAGAAATCATTCTCAAAGTCCCTGAAGAGATTTTCCAGAGACCAGAGGTAGATAGTTTGCAGATCCTTTGTTGTTCCTGTTGGCAGAGCAAGTGAAGATAGCCCACTGGTGACTTGACTCTGCACGTGGCAGCTTCATCTCCCATTCCTTGCTGATGGTCCAGTAATCCCTAGGTGCCAGGTTCTCCCCTCCTGCCATTGTTCCCACTCTCAGGTCTGCCTGAGACGAAGCCCTCATCCAGCATGGTCCTCTTAGCCTGAGTCATCCCCTGCCTCCTACCCAAGTCCTTCAGATCTGGCTCTGAGCCCCACTCCCCATTTTCCAGGCCTAGCCTCTTGTGTCTCTTCAGCAGCATGGCCTCCCCTCTACCTCTGTTCCAGTCTCCATGTGTGGAAATGATCTCTTTGTGGAAGTGGGATGTTTTCAAGTTCATGTTACCTGATGATATGATATTCACAAGATGAAGGAAAGGAGAAATGAAGCAAACCCTCAGTGAATGAAGTTATTGTCTGTGGCTGAATAATCTCTGCAAAGGCTGTAGTAAATCACTGCCATGAAAATGTTTTCCCTTCTGCCCCCTGGATCCACGTGATAATTCCCTAAGCAAAGCTCCCATTTTATTTTGCAAGGGAAAAAAGAGAAACTGATGAGAAAAGGTTAAACAGGGGCATCCCAAATGTGAGAAAATGCTTGCCTTGCATAATCATAATAAAAAAAAGGAGTTGATCTGTTTGGCTCTTCCTTCCCTACTGCACTGGGAACTACTCGAGGCAAGCAGCTTCTGGATTCCCAGCACTTAGCACAGAGTTGGTGCTCCTTAGATATTCGTGGAATGGATGAGTAAATATTTTGCTCACAGCCCTGTGCTTTTAGTTCGGGAACTGTCAAGAGAGAAGCAGAGCAAACACATTGATATAAGATCTGCTGTTTGTCTGGATTAGTGTCCCGAAGCCCTTTAGACAAGACCTTCCTATCACCCACCTCAGAAGCAAAAAAGATTTTCAGCAGGTGAGAATGGGGGAAAGCTGATAACGTTTTCTCTTTTCAGTCTAGAAAAAGTATCAGCAAGGAGCTTTATGCTCGGAGGTGATAAGGTACGCCACTCACAATGGGGCAGATCAATGCCCAGTCCCTCAGTGGTCAGCAAACACAGTGGTGACAGAGGAGGTGGTGCTGAGAGACTAATCAACTTAGGTCCTGACATCCCTCCACCACAGGACCCAGGATTGCAGGAATAATTGATGCAAGCTATACTGCTTGTGCTAAGACAAGACAGGACAGGAACTGGTTTTCAGTGGCTGCTGTCAGCCTCTAGAACACAATTGGAAGGCAGCTCCAGAGTGGTAGGTTCCTTCCTAGGATGGAATAGAAGGATGATCTTCCTAGTCATGAGTCTTGGGGGCCAAGCCAAATGGTGTCTTGTAACTGAACTTCAGGAAGTTTTGCATCTGGAAGAAAAAAGCAATCTATAGCTGGGAAGGAAAGCCAGAAAATCAAGAGCTGAACAGTTGGTCAAACAGGTCACCATTCTGGAAGGGTTGTATTAGCTGGAAGCCAGATGAGAATAAGGGAGCAAGCAGAGAAGAGAACAATGTGGCAGGGGTCAAAACTGGTGTCTAAAGTAATTTCATGAACACAGCCTTCCTCTGCATGTCCCCGCATGCTTTGTGGGGCAAGGGGCAGGCTCTCGAAGCTCTAGAATGGCTGTTTTCCCCATTTTCTGGCCCAGTCAGATTAGCCTAGGGCTGACAACCATGAAAAATGGCAGGTTTTGGGCGGGAACGGGATTAGTATACCCCTGCCAAAGACAGTACCATGTTGAAGGGTTAATTTGAGGATTACTTATACAATATCCTTTGTGAAACACAGAACACTACACACTACAAGTCAACAAATACTTACTGAACTTATTGCATGTAAGACTCTCTCATTAATGTAAGGATGGTATAGAGATGGGTATCAAATTCCATGTTCTCCCTAAATATAGAGTGTCTTATCTTAGATGATAAAGACATGGAGAGAGATGGGAAAACACAGGTCATGTTCCAAGTACAATGCCAGGTAAAGTGGGGTGGGGACAGGAAATGAAGCAGGAAAGATATGTTAGGGTAGACTCCAGTGCCAGCCACCAGCAGGTATTACTTAGAACGCTAGTTGGATAGTACCGTGTAGACGTGTGGAAGGCACTTGGGCTAATCCAGTAGTCTAAGTAGAGATGATGTGGGTCTGACTTAACTCTGGTGGCACTGGGACAAGAAGAGAGACAGGACTGATGGACACTGGAGAGGTGAATTGGCTCTGACTTGGTAACTGACGGATTGTTGGGAATAAGGTAGAGAGGAAACAAAGATGACAGCAAGCTTTCAAACCCAGGGGAGTAAATGAATAGGATCACTCATGGAAATTGAGAAAGCAGCTGGGGTCATTGATGTGAAAGGGGGCATTTGTTTGGTTTTGAACATGCTGCCTTTGTGCTAGTTGAACATCTGAATAAAGGTACCCCAAATGCTACTGAAAATGTGAAATGAGACTAGCACAGACCCCCTGCCACAGGTTTCCTGTGTGCTCCCTACCTGCACACCACCTTCCCTTACAGCTATGTTTGTAATGAGTTTCTGTTAGCTCTGTATAGAAAATGACTTTGTTCAGTGTCCTTTGTTCAATGAGAAGTTAAAGGTTCACAATATGGTTTTTTTTAAATTAATGAGCTAGTGATTAGGAGCAAGGTCAAGGCTAAGTCTGATGGATAACAATGACCAAAGTGATCATTCAAACCACTGGTAGATTAAATCAGTGAAGGGGTGTTTTGGGTTGAACTGTCTCCCCAAATTCATGTGTTGAAGTCCTAGCTTTCAGTACCTTGGAATATGTGCCCTTATTTGAAGATAGGATCTTTATAGAGGTAATCAAGCTAAAATAAGGTAAAGAGGGTGGGTCCTAAACCAATATGACTAGTGTCCTTATAAAAAGGGGAAATTTGGACAGATACAGACATGCATACATAGGGAAGGAAAAATAATTTTCCCTTTATCCTTTTAGGTTCTTGGCTAAGACCCTGTGTAACAGGAGAAAAGCAAACAAGTTTAATAATGTGTATACCTCCTGTGTGCATGAGAGATACCCAGGAAAACCAAGCAATTCTCCCAGATGGCCCAAGTCATCACATTAAATACCATCTCCAGGTAAAGAGAGAAGAAAATGTTAGAGACAGGGGAATCAGTTATGAGAGGTGACCAGGAACAAAGATACCATTATCATGCAGCTTTAAGTCCATTCTCCATAGATTTTTCTGGAAATGTGGACATTCTCTTCTTGGTATACAGGGGGAGACACACTTATAAATGGAGGTTTCCCTTATTTCTCTTTTTGCAACTCTCTTACAAAAGAGTAACTTCTAGTTGACTTTCAGAGCTTCTCCTGTATCTGTTATTTCTTAAAAATAAACAGTTCAAGATAATCGTCATGTTAAAGAGGCATATTTTAGGGTGACATATCTTCTTGCTCCCCTTCGCAAAGAAGGAAGATGATATCAAAGGGATTCAGAACATGTCTCCCCAAAATGTGCCACTTTGCCATGTGGATTATTTGGAGCCTGAAGACAACTGGGCTTCAAAAGTTTCAGGAGGAGCTTTTTACTCCTCTGAACTACACAGTGATTCAGTTATGCATATATGTGTGTGTGTGTGTGTGTGTGTGTGTGTGTGTATGTGTGTGTATTCTTTTTCAGATTCTTTTCCCTTCTAGGTTATTACAAAATAGTTCTCCATATGTCCTTGTTGGTTATTTTAGTGTGTACATGTTAATCCCAACCTCCTAATTTATCCCTCCCCCATGCCTTTCCCTTTGGTTTGTTTTCTGTTTCTGTGGATCTGTTTCCGTTTTCAAGCATCTGTTCTTATTGTCCAGTGAATTACCCTCCTCCTTTCTGAAACACCAGATCCCCATCCCATCTCTTAGCTCAGGATGGCATATAAGCTTCAACTGCCCAACTTGCCCTTAGGTATCATATCTTTGGGGCTGCCGTACACGAGTCATGAAATTTGTTTTTGTATGGTTAATCTGTCTTATGCCAGTTTAATTATTAAACCAAGCAAAGAACCCAGAAGGGTAGAGGAACATGTTTTCTTCTCCTTCAGTATAAAGAGATATAAGGAAAAGATGGCCATTTACAAGCTAAGGAGAGAGGCCTGAAACAAATCCTTCCCACATAGCCTCAAAAGAAACCAACTCTGCCAACACATAGCCCTCAGACTTCTAGCCTCCAGAACCGTTAGGCAGATGTCTGTCCTGTCAGCCATCTTGTTCGTGGGGATTTGTTATGGTGGCTCCGGCACGCTAACAGAGGGTGAACATATGTAAGGGAGAAAAGAGCAGAGGACTCCAGTTCAAAGCATAAGATCACATCTATCCAGAATGAAAGAAAACAGGAAATAGGAAGACCCAAAAATATATTGGTTATTATAGAGCTAGAAGGAGAGCAACAGTAACGTCACGTCACGGAAACTTTGGGAGGCAAGAATTTCAAAAAAGGGAGTGGCAGATAACAGTGTCAGATGTTACAAGAAACATGAATAGGATAGAGACTGAGTGGTTTTGTCATGAGGAGGTCATGGAGGTCTGACATGGTCTGTGGTAAGGGGCGGGGGATGAAGAAGGCAAGTGATGTGTAAACGGGAGGGAGGAGTGGAGACTGGTACTCAGATGTGTCTGAGGAGTGGGACAGGTTGGCTGCCTCAGAATCAGCTGGGGAGACAATAAAAAACTGGATTTCTAAGCCTCAACCCCAAACTGTATTCAGACTCCTTGGGTGTGGGGTAGGTTTAGAACTCTACTTTCTTAAAAGCTCTCTACATGTTTCTCATACACAGATTTCAGAACCACATGCTCAACTTTTATTGAAGGGGACTGGTGGTAAAGTAGAAGTGAGAGAGAAAAAAAGACTGTTGATCAGGATTGATTAGAAAAGATTGAACTAACAGCCCCAAACCTCAGTGTTTTTAACTCTCTGTCAGTGAGGAATGCTGATTTCCTACTCCTGCTGTCTGATCATCATAAGCTAGGGGAGAGGCCTCTGTTTAAGTCAGGCTGACAAAGCCTTTAATCATCTTGCTGCTATACCTTCTAGAACATGAGGTCAGCTGCTCCTTCAAGGAAAAAGTGCATGGACATTTTATTGATATGTTTGCTCTTCTAAGCAGGTGATGTGTTACATCCTTTCACAATTTATTGGCCAGAACGAGTCACATGAGCTTTCCTAACCATAAGGAGTGGGCACTATGGACTGTTACGTATCTCAGAGGAGAGGAGAACTGGGTGAAGACAAGTCATGTTTGCTTGGAAAGGAGCAGGGAAGTGGAAAAGTGTTTTCCACTTGGGAGAGAACTGAGCATGTGTGTAGGGCAAGAGAAGGGTGCCAGAGGACAAAATAGTTCTCCATATGTCCTTGTTGGTTATTTTAGTGTGTACATGTTAATCCCAACCTCCTAATTTATCCCTCCCCCATGCCTTTCCCTTTGGTTTGTTTTCTGTTTCTGTGGATCTGTTTCCGTTTTCAAGCATCTGTTCTTATTGTCCAGTGAATTACCCTCCTCCTTTCTGAAACACCAGATCCCCATCCCATCTCTTAGCTCAGGATGGCATATAAGCTTCAACTGCCCAACTTGCCCTTAGGTATCATATCTTTGGGGCTGCCGTACACGAGTCATGAAATTTGTTTTTGTATGGTTAATCTGTCTTATGCCAGTTTAATTATTAAACCAAGCAAAGAACCCAGAAGGGTAGAGGAACATGTTTTCTTCTCCTTCAGTATAAAGAGATATAAGGAAAAGATGGCCATTTACAAGCTAAGGAGAGAGGCCTGAAACAAATCCTTCCCACATAGCCTCAAAAGAAACCAACTCTGCCAACACATAGCCCTCAGACTTCTAGCCTCCAGAACCGTTAGGCAGATGTCTGTCCTGTCAGCCATCTTGTTCGTGGGGATTTGTTATGGTGGCTCCGGCACGCTAACAGAGGGTGAACATATGTAAGGGAGAAAAGAGCAGAGGACTCCAGTTCAAAGCATAAGATCACATCTATCCAGAATGAAAGAAAACAGGAAATAGGAAGACCCAAAAATATATTGGTTATTATAGAGCTAGAAGGAGAGCAACAGTAACGTCACGTCACGGAAACTTTGGGAGGCAAGAATTTCAAAAAAGGGAGTGGCAGATAACAGTGTCAGATGTTACAAGAAACATGAATAGGATAGAGACTGAGTGGTTTTGTCATGAGGAGGTCATGGAGGTCTGACATGGTCTGTGGTAAGGGGCGGGGGATGAAGAAGGCAAGTGATGTGTAAACGGGAGGGAGGAGTGGAGACTGGTACTCAGATGTGTCTGAGGAGTGGGACAGGTTGGCTGCCTCAGAATCAGCTGGGGAGACAATAAAAAACTGGATTTCTAAGCCTCAACCCCAAACTGTATTCAGACTCCTTGGGTGTGGGGTAGGTTTAGAACTCTACTTTCTTAAAAGCTCTCTACATGTTTCTCATACACAGATTTCAGAACCACATGCTCAACTTTTATTGAAGGGGACTGGTGGTAAAGTAGAAGTGAGAGAGAAAAAAAGACTGTTGATCAGGATTGATTAGAAAAGATTGAACTAACAGCCCCAAACCTCAGTGTTTTTAACTCTCTGTCAGTGAGGAATGCTGATTTCCTACTCCTGCTGTCTGATCATCATAAGCTAGGGGAGAGGCCTCTGTTTAAGTCAGGCTGACAAAGCCTTTAATCATCTTGCTGCTATACCTTCTAGAACATGAGGTCAGCTGCTCCTTCAAGGAAAAAGTGCATGGACATTTTATTGATATGTTTGCTCTTCTAAGCAGGTGATGTGTTACATCCTTTCACAATTTATTGGCCAGAACGAGTCACATGAGCTTTCCTAACCATAAGGAGTGGGCACTATGGACTGTTACGTATCTCAGAGGAGAGGAGAACTGGGTGAAGACAAGTCATGTTTGCTTGGAAAGGAGCAGGGAAGTGGAAAAGTGTTTTCCACTTGGGAGAGAACTGAGCATGTGTGTAGGGCAAGAGAAGGGTGCCAGAGGAAAGGAATTGTAAAGGGGAAAGGAGGAGGGTGAGAAAAAACAAGAATCAACAGGGTGAAGTCCTAGAAGGGGGATGGGCACAAAAGTGCCAACTAGGGTGGGCCTCACCTTGGAAAAAGGGATGTGTTTCTTCCTTAAAGTCAAACATGCCCTAAAGACAGAGAATGACACGTCTGTGTGATTTTGTAGGGCATGGAAATTCTCATCATCGCTATTACCAATATTATTCTGAGACTTGACCTGTCCTTCCTTTCTCCTCTCCAGATTTCTATTTACAATTCTTTCATATGAGAGTTCAGACAGTTCCAGCATTTCCAAAATTAACCCAAGGCGATTAGTCAACAGGACTGAATTAGCAGGGCATTCAAGAATCAATTGTGTCTCTCCCATCTTAAAGGTAAAGTTGAGCGCTGAATCAAAGCATATACTTCAGGGTCTCCTATGAATGGGCAGTTTGGGGCTTTGGGGGCTGCATTTTCTTGTGCAGTTTCCCAGAAAATGGGAATGGTCATCAGCAAAGCATTACAATGTGAATTGTGTGTTCCCCTACCAGCTAGGTCATACTGTGGCTTCCCCTGTACTTAGGATTCAAAGTCAAGAAAAGCAGGATCTCCATCTGCAAGGGACCTTGAGAGATAGGACCATGCTAAACTGACTAAAGTAAATAAAAATTGTTTCTATTTTTGGAAGCCCATATCAGAGATTGATTACTTGGTGACTTCCATTCTTGCTTTTGGCTAGCTTACTTGCCTAGCCTTGCATTTCAGATGTCTCTCCTCTTGTTGTCCTCTCTATGGATATGGAGAATAATCCCTTATATACACAAAGACATTCTTATACCGCCCTACAGCCCTCATTTCAAACTCAGAACATCTTTTCTCTTTCCCATAAATGTATCCCAGTGGCTAATATGTGCCAGTTACTGTGGCTTTAAAATTAATAAGTTAATAAATCAGTCTTTGCTTTCAAAGAACTTGTAGGCAGGTAAAAATATCCCTTGGCTGAGTACCCACCCACCCAATGGAATTCTCCAGGCCAGAATACTGGTGTGGGCAGCCTTTTCCTTTTCCAGGGGATCTTCCCAATCCAGGGATCGAACCCAGGTCTCCCGCAATGCGGGCAGATTCTTTACCAACTGAGCCACAAGGGAAGCCCAAGAATGCGGGAGTGGGTAGCCTATCCCTTCTCCAGGGGATCTTCCTGATTCAGGAATCGAACCGGGGTCTCCTGCATTGCAGGCAGATTCTTTACCAACTGTGCTATCAAGGAAGTCTGTAAAAGGGTAAGGTTGGGCAGATTGAAGTGTCTGCCTTCTCTATTGATAAAGTTGTCTAGAGAGAGTCTTCCTTGTCTTCCTGGTTGGAGAGGGAGACACCCTTACAAATGGGGATTTACCTTGTAAATGTCTCTTACAAGAATGTAACTTCTAGGTTTTCAGAGCTTTTACTTAAAAATAACCAGTTCTAGATAATTCTTCTGCCGAAGAATCATTTCTTCAGACTCCTGATCTAGTTAGGGGGAGATACGCACACACTCTCTCTTTCTCTGGATTCTGACTGTTTCTCTCCTGGTGGTTTAACAGAGGTAGGTTGCAGGAACAGGGGAGCACAAAGAAGGAATGAATCCTGGGCCTGGAGCCATCAGGAAAAGCTTCACAGAGCAGGTAACAGCTAACCTCAGTCTCAAAGTCTTGAGTCAGGATTTCTCTTCCTATGTAACCACATTGATATGCCCAAATTCTCCCATCTTTAGTTTGTACCCTGTCCTTTATAATCAACTCTAATCCCACCCAATGCAAAGTGGGCAGCCTAGAATCCCTCCAGCATTTCTGAATCCTCTTCTCTGGGGCCACTATTGAATCGTTGATCTTTGCTGTGTGTCTTATCTCTTGAAATGAGCCTGACAGATTTTTTTCCTGCATTTCTCCATGCAGATCCTGGACTGGGCAGGGGGCGGGGTGGGGGGGAGGGTTGCAGAAGGCTTCAGTGCCTTCTTACCTTTGATTTAGGGCTGTGTGCAGCAGACTTTGCTAAAGGTTTGAAGACAGGGAAAGGGCAGGATTGAGGGGAATGCAGGCTGAAATTCAGCCCATGAGCCACTCACCAAGCCTTGTGCCCTAGCTAGGTCCTGGGAGGAAGGGTTAGTTTTTTCTATTATAACTAACCCAAACCTGTGTTATGGATTAGGTGGCATCTTTGAGGGGAATTACACTGTAGTACAGCTAAACAACCTCAGATTGAAATTCCTAGAGTATTTGTCATTTCTGCCCTGGTAGAATTGCCAGATGTAGCCAATAAAAAAATACAGGCTACCATTAAATTTGAATTTCAGATAAACAATGAATTTTTTTTTTACTATAACTATGTCCCAAGCAATATTTGAGGCATACTTATACTAAAATTATTCCTTGTTCACCTGAAGTTAAAATGCAAGGTATCCAGTTTAATTTGATCTGCAAGCCCAGCTTCTGGGAGCTATTCTTGAGATCCCCATTATATGTGTGACTCAGCCTTCCATTGTGGTACGTGGCCCCTGCCTCCTGCCTTCCACCTCTTTTCTTTCCCTCTTCAGTTCCTTTCTTTCTGGTCACCTGCATTTCTTCCTATTTCTTATAGAGAGCAGATTAGCTGTTAGTCTGGTCTCAGTTCAACCCATTCAGACTCTGCCCTGGGAGCTCATCTTCATAACCAAACATAGTCTTTGTCCTAAATCAAAACAGTTTTTTTCCCAGAGAGGCATTCTGCAGCCAGCCAGCGCAGGTTCCTGTTCTTTATATAGTTAAATGTTGCCCAAATATGAGCACAGTTCATGAGGGAGGGCTGATCAGTTATGATAATTGGCCCATCTTTCTTATGATGAATAAACAAAGAAGTGGGACAACCTTAGCTTCAGAATATAATCCCACTCACATAGTTTCAACCTGGCAATTGAATCCTAGAGCCTACCCAGGCTGTTAGGACTGAGATGGTTTTAGAGACTATTTTGCAGACAGAGGAACTGAGGCCACGAGAGGGGATGTGACTTGTTCACACAGCAGGTTCATGTTAGAGCCTGCACTTCTGCCAGATTTGCTACCCTTTGTCTCTCAGGAAGTGCAAACAATTTGGCAGAATGTGCATTTTTCAAAGACTGACCTTTCTCCCTGTGGTTGTGGTGGTTCTTCAGTTTTGTGCTAAGGTGAAGGTAACTTCACAGTTTGTTATTCAGCCTCCCTGGAGAATCTCCAGTGCTATGCTCCTTCCCAGGCCCCCAAGCCCATCTTTGCTGGAGCCTAATGGCAGCTGCAGAGGGGAGCTGGCTGCCCTCTGCCCAGCCCCTTGGTCCTGCCAAGGAGTTGGAGTTACCCATGGTGATTTCCGCAGAAAAACAACAGCAAATGCCTCTGCATCATCAGTTTCATTGCAGCGAAGAGAAAGCAATCAGCTGTCTCTTGAGTTGACGTGTAGATGTCTCCTCACTGTAAAAACATACGCCAAGTGTGAGTTCAGGGCAAAAACGATTTCTTGGCAGTGGTGCAGACGTTGCGAAGTCTCCCCCTCAGCTCTTCTTGAAGCCATTGTGTAAGGGCCAGTCCTGCTGAGAGTGTTTCCTTTTTGCCACTTTCGTTTTTCCTAAGTTTGTTGCCTTAGTAAATGTTGAACACGATATCCTGACCTTTCTAAATTAGACCGTGCTGCTTACAGGAGTCAGTCAGCCACACTGCAAAATGACTCAGCCCCTCGGGTGAGGACTTGGACATTTTTAGAGCTTCCTTGTATTAACCTCCCCCTGCTGGTGAAAGATAATCCAGGTATAGTCTGTTCAGGAGCTGAAAAATTTAAGGGGAGGGAATTTCAGTCTCACTGTAACACAGTGCCTTCCCTCCCACAAAGGTAATTCTGCCTTTTAAATACAGAAAGATAAATGAATATCTCTTCCAGCAGCCATAGTCTGATCCTTTGCAGCTAAGAAGGAACCCTAGTTCTGCGCAGTGTATTTTTATGTAACACATGTCACAAATATAATGAAGAACCGTAACCCATAGACTGTATTGTCATCTTTCTTGGGCATTTATGAGGTACACCTGTGGCTGCTGGCATTCCAATGAACTCTGAGAATGGGGGAGAATAGCCTCCTTCTGACCAACCTTTTCCATCTTCTGTTTCCTGCATTTCAGTGGCTATGAGACATGAAAATTTGACACCTGTTAGAAATGTGCCCAAACTAAGAGTTAAGAGCCCCAGAGTGAGTCACTTGCACACAGAAAGCATGAGCCCTCAGGCCCTATGGAATGAACAAACCAAAGAACCAGTGCAGTGTATTTCTTCACTGCCCATACTTTGTAAGATAGATTTTAGCTGCTCAGAGGAATTTTCTGCATTCTTTTAAATTTTAAGTGCCTTCTTTAGGGTTGAAGTTGATAGGTAGGTAGCCTTGAGATAAGTTAGGTATTAATATGCTATTCATAATTCTGGGGATTGAATTAAGAGGGGATAACAATGAAATATTGCAGGTTATTATAGAAAACAACATTTTCTGTTTTTAAAATATGTGATCTTCCCCACAAGCTTGGCTCTGCAGTGTCCATCCATAATTTATGAAAGCTCCTTTGCTAAGGAATGAATGGTGTGGGAGAATACTTTGAATGGTGACATGCTTTATAAATGTTAAAGATCTAGTTCTTTTTCCATTTGGGATCTAAGTTCTTTTGTCTAATGGTAACATGCTTCATATATGTTAAAGATCTAGTTCTTTTGTCCGTAATAGATCTTTCCTGTTTGCCATGTCCCTTTTTTGGAACGCTTTTGCTCATGCTGAAGGATGAATAGAGATGACTAAGGCACAGTTTCTGCCCTCAAGTTGCTGAGAGCCTGTGAGGGAAAAGATGTCATGGGCACAGATAAAACTGATGAGCAGTGTGGATGGAGGCTTATGAAGGCATGACACTTAACTTCATGCGTGTGAGTTTACTCATCTGTAAAATAAGGGCTTTCGATAACATGAAATGTAAAACTATCATTCTGATTTTATGATACATACTGCAAACATACTGTTCCCACGTGGCGCAAGTGGTAAAGAATCCACCTGCTGATGCAGGAGACACAAGAGATGCTGGTTGGATCCCTGGGTCGGGAAGATCCTCTGAAGGAGGAAATGGCAACCCACTCCAGTAGTTCTTGCCTGGGGAATTCCATGGACAGAGGAGCCTGGACAGAGGATTCCATGGCAGAGTCATGCAGTCCATGGGGTTGCAAAGACTCAGACATGACTAAGCACACATGTATGTACTGCAAAGGTACACAATCCATGGAATCAATGTCCTTCCTGTGTCATTCACTGCTGTTTCTGCAGTACCTACCATAGAAGCTAGCACACAGTAGATACTCAGTTGTTTCTTGAAGGACCGAAGAGAGAACATGCTAAAGAAATCCGAGTAAGGAGAGCTCAGTTTTGGAGTGAGTGATCAAGAACTTTATGGAGGATATTATATTTGAAACAGACAAAAAAAAAAAAAAAAAGACATTTTCACAGGTGAAAACTTGGAATGGGGTGCAGTCAAAGCCACTTTGTATCCCAGGGAAATTGTGTGGTGTAGTGGGAAGAAATGTGAGGCTCTGAGCCTGAAGATTTGAATTCCAGTACAAGCTCTACCACTCACTAGTGCATGTCCTAGGGCAAGTCACTAAATGCCTCAAAGCCTCAGTTTCCTCATATGTAAAATGGGGATGATGGTACCAATCACTTGACGCATTTGTTATGAGGATTAGATGAAATGGTACAGGGAATTCTCTGGCAGTCCAGTGTTTAGGACTCGGGAAACTAAGATCCTATAAGCTGCACGTTGTGGCCAAGGCAGGGGCTGGCAGAGGGGCAGGGGAGGGGGTGTGGTGGAGATGAGGTGGTACAAGGTTTGTTTCATCATCTGACACAGTGCTCAAAAAATCTGAATCTGGAAATGTAACAAAAATCAAAGGAGCATGGAGGTAGGAAATGAAGGGTATGTCTATGAACTGGTGGATATTCTATAGTTGCAAAAGAAGTTGGATTCAGACTACACAGAAACATGCGTGATGTGGTTAAAAGTGTGGAAGAATCTTTAAGTCTCTTTTGTAAATATTGATTTTTCTTAAAGAGGAACAACCAAATAAAACTTAGGTCTTTGGCTTAGCTCCAAAATTCATGACCTTCCGGACAGCCAAGTTTCACATGATTTTCCTATATGAAGGAAGCACCGACTATAGGATTTACAGCAAAATCAATAAAAATATTTCCTGCTTCTGAAAGGAATGTTGATAAGATGAATAATGTGCATAAATAGTAAGAAGACCGTGGTTATAATGCCAAGTCAGAATTTCATAGTCTTAAGGTATTGAGAAGAAATTAAAATGCAACTTGTAAATAGTTAACCAAAGATATCAAGGGTGGGATCTGGAGAGGGAGTGGTAGAGATGACTGCTAGGTTTTGTGCTGGGAGAAGGATGGTGCTATGAACAGAAACAAGGTTGTCTTGTGCAGCTGTAAATTCTGGAGATATGTGCTTGCCTTAGAAGGTGTGAGATGTTGCAGAAGTTGGTGTATCAGCAGCCAGGGGAGGAGTTTGTTACACATATTGCTTTGGGGACTTATTTGCATAATGGTAAGAGCAGAGTGCTGAACTCAATATGCCAGCAAATTTGGAAAACTCAGCAGTGGCCACAGGACTGGAAAAGGTCAGTTTTCATTCCAGTCCCAAAGAAAGGCAATGCCAAAGAATGCTCAAACTACCGCACAATTGCACTCATCTCACATACTAGTAAAGTAATGTTCAAAATTCTCCAAGCCAGGCTTCAGCAATACATGAACCGTGAACTTCCAGATGTTCAAGCTGGTTTTAGAAAAGGCAGAGGAACCAGAGATCAAATTGCCAACATCTGCTGGATCATTGAAAAAGCAAGAGAGTTCCAGAAAAACATCTATTTCTGCTTTATTGACTATGCCAAAGCCTTTGACTGTGTGGATCACAATTAACTGTGGAAAATTCTAAACAGATGGGAATACCAGACCACCTGACCTGCCTC
>SJYT01010133.1:27456-53159 GCA_006410635.1 Cephalophus harveyi
CTGGAAGAAGCACAAGCTGGAATCAAGATTGCGAGGAGAAATATCAATAACCTCAGATATGCAGATGACACCACCCTTATGGCAGAAAGTGAAGAGGAACTAAAAAGCCTCTTGATCAAAGTGAAAGAGGGGAGTGAAAAAGTTGGCTTAAAGCTCACCATTCAGAAAACGAAGATCATGGCATCCGGTCCCATCACTCCATGGCAAATAGATGGGGAAACAGTGGAAACAGTGTCAGGCTTTATTTTTTTGGGCTCCAAAGTCACTGCAGATGGTGATTGCAGCCATGAAATTAAAAGACACTTACTCCTTGGAAGAAAAGTTATGACCAACCTAGATAGCATATTAAAAAGCAGAGACATTACTTTGTCAAAAAAGGTCCATCAAGTCAAGTTTATGGTTTTTCCACTGGTCGTGTATGGATGTGAGAGTTGGACTGTGAAGAAAGCTGAGTGCTGAAGAATTGATGCTTTTGAACTGTGGTGTTGGAGAAGACTCTTGTGAGTCTCTTGGACTACAAGAAGATCCAACCAGTCCATCCTAAAGGAGATTAGTCCTGGGTGTTGATTGGAAGGACTGATGCTGAAGCTGAAACTCCAATACTTTGGCCACCTCATGTGAAGAGTTGACTCATTGGAAAAGACTGTGATGCTAGGAGGGATTGGGGGCAGGAGGAGAAGGGGGCAGAGGATGAGATGGCTGGATGGCATCACCAACTCGATGGACTTGAGTGTGAGTGAACTCCAGGAGTTGGTGATGGACAGGGAGGCCTGGTGAGCTGCAATTCATGCGGTCGAAAAGAGTTGGACACGACTGAGCGACTGAGCTGAACTGAAGAAAACTTAAAGATTTGAGACAAAGGGTTTGAATTTTCCAGTTTACATGTAAAGAACTGGGAAGTCATCACTTCCATCCTCACAATAAGAAAAAAAGCTGAACAAACTGAAAATCAGTGGCTCTTCTTAGGTGCCTCAAAGAAGTGAGGTCATGGGGCAAACTGCTGCCCTGAAAACTGGAAAGATAGGCGGGAAACTACAGAGGAGCATAGCCTGCTAGCTCTTAAACACGCAGAAGCCCACAGCTGGAGCCAACAGAGTCGGAAAACACTGTAATTGATAGATCTCTGGAGATTCATTCAGTTGGGGCAAGCTTGAGAGTTAAAAGCTCTGAAAGTGAATTTGCTCAGTCATGTCTGACTCTTTGCAACCCCAGGAGCTGTAGCCCAACCAAGCTTCTCTGTCCATGGGGATTTTCCAAGCAAGAATACTGGAGTGGGTTGCTATTTCCTTCTCCAAGGGATCTTCCCGACCCAGGGATCGAACCCAGGTCTCCCACACTGCAGGAGATGCTTTAGCATTTGAGCCACCAGGGAAATTCTTGGGAAAAGGAAAAAGCTCTGAAGGGACCCAATTTTAAGCAACCCTCACACTTTTGCCAATGTTATCTTCATGAGCCCTACCATATTCTTACTGTGAAATGAGAAAAATCCCCTCCTGCTCCTGGCAGGAGAAAAGTAGCTATTCTAAAATGTACCCATACATAATATCAATAGTTTGTAGGTAAAAAATGGATAAGTAATGAGAACATACTCTTTAGCACAAGGAACTCCACTAAATGCACTGTGGTGACCTGAATGGGAAGGAAGTCAAAAGGGAGGGGATATATGTACATGTAGGACTGATTCATTTTACTGTAAAGTAGAATCTAACACAACTTTGTAAAGCAACTCTATCCAAGAAAACTTAATTAATAACTAAATAAAATGTACCCATCACTCTCTGTCCTCCTCAGCAAGACTTGCCCTCAAGGGAAACTGTTGTTCCAGAGCCTGGTCAACCTGTGTAAATCTTCCAACTTTAGAAAAGGGTAATTTATCATCATCTATAAAAAACACACATACCCAGGCCATCTGATCCAGAAATTCCACTTCACAGACTCTATCTTATAACAATAGTAGCAACAAATGCATAAAGATATACATGCACACACACACCCATTGCAGTGATGTTTGCAAAAGCAGACAATAGGGAAATCCCTAACCGGAGAATGTTACATAAATTTTGTATTATATATACATAAATATATTAAAATTTTAGATTTCTTTTTTAATCTCTTTTGGTTGAAAATACTTATCTTTGAGACATAGAATCAAAGGAAGGAATTTTTTTCCTTTTGTCTTTACTTTATAAATACTAACTCTCCATCCCTTACCCCAGAAGAGAAAGAAAAAGGACAGGAAGAGAGAAAAAAGGAAACACGTCAGCTAAATAACTGCATTAGGATTAACTCAGTTTTGAAGTACCTGTGGGTGCAGTGATCAACAAGGATTGATACTATGTGAATGGAAATGATCTCTGATTTAAGTGTTTTCTTCTCCCTAATTCTTTTCTTTCTCAACTATACCTTGTGGGGGGTGGGGGTGGGGGGAAGCTGTGCTATAACATAAAAGGAAATTCCAAACAAGTAACCCATATTCTGATGAAGGCTGCATCAAAAATAGAAAGAGCTGCATCTTGAGGAGCGGATGGTAATGACAGAGAAAGGGCAGTGAAGGAAGGACAGGGAAGCCAGGTCTCAGCAATCATTCTTGTGGTCATCTACTGATGACCCCCTGGTGACGCCGGCTCCCAGCGCTTGGCTGCAACAAGAGTGGGAGTGGTTTCCTGTTCTTGGAAGCACAGCCTTCACTGTGTTTTGAAAAGCATCCCAACCATTGTGTGAGTGACTTAATATCCTTTCATAAACAAATCCTTTTTCTGCTTAAACCGGCCAGAGTGGGTTCTGACATTTGATGCTGACCATGACCTATATACCTAATCTTATGGCTTTATCCACCCCGGGACTCCACCCTAATAATAATAAAAAAAAATTTGAATCTTGGAAGGAAGCTTTGGAGTCATATGATCTAAACTCCCACCGGTGGAGGAGTCTCCTCCAGGCCTCTCAGTCTTCTGCCTAAACATCCCCTGTGACTGTGACGGGGAGATCGCTAGCTGGTGAAGACACAGCAAATCAAATATCACCCCTCCCACAGAGTCTGCCTTGCTGCACCTTCCAACACACACACCCATTGCAGTGATGTTTGCAAAAGCAGACAATAGGGAAATCCCTAACCGGAGAATGTTACATAAATTTTGTATTATATATACATAAATATATTAAAATTTTAGATTTCTTTTTTAATCTCTTTTGGTTGAAAATACTTATCTTTGAGACATAGAATCAAAGGAAGGAATTTTTTTCCTTTTGTCTTTACTTTATAAATACTAACTCTCCATCCCTTACCCCAGAAGAGAAAGAAAAAGGACAGGAAGAGAGAAAAAAGGAAACACGTCAGCTAAATAACTGCATTAGGATTAACTCAGTTTTGAAGTACCTGTGGGTGCAGTGATCAACAAGGATTGATACTATGTGAATGGAAATGATCTCTGATTTAAGTGTTTTCTTCTCCCTAATTCTTTTCTTTCTCAACTATACCTTGTGGGGGGTGGGGGTGGGGGGAAGCTGTGCTATAACATAAAAGGAAATTCCAAACAAGTAACCCATATTCTGATGAAGGCTGCATCAAAAATAGAAAGAGCTGCATCTTGAGGAGCGGATGGTAATGACAGAGAAAGGGCAGTGAAGGAAGGACAGGGAAGCCAGGTCTCAGCAATGATTCTTGTGGTCATCTACTGATGACCCCCTGGTGACGCCGGCTCCCAGCGCTTGGCTGCAACAAGAGTGGGAGTGGTTTCCTGTTCTTGGAAGCACAGCCTTCACTGTGTTTTGAAAAGCATCCCAACCATTGTGTGAGTGACTTAATATCCTCTCATAAACAAATCCTTTTTCTGCTTAAACCGGCCAGAGTGGGTTCTGACGTTTGATGCTGACCATGACCTATATACCTAATCTTATGGCTTTATCCACCCCGGGACTCCACCCTAATAATAATAAAAAAAAATTTGAATCTTGGAAGGAAGCTTTGGAGTCATATGATCTAAACTCCCACCGGTGGAGGAGTCTCCTCCAGGCCTCTCAGTCTTCTGCCTAAACATCCCCTGTGACTGTGACGGGGAGATCGCTAGCTGGTGAAGACACAGCAAATCAAATATCACCCCTCCCACAGAGTCTGCCTTGCTGCACCTTCCACCAGAGAGTCTGAGCTCTGTCCCCAGGAGCCCCACACCACTGGTGTAGGGCATTAGCATCTTTGGGGTTTGGAGGAAGCACATGTCTCTCTCTCTATCTCTCTCTCTGTGTTCCTCTGGCATTTTCTCTAGTGGACTTCTCAAGAGCAGAGGCTGGTGCCCTCCTGCCTTGCAAAGTGCTCAGTAAACACTGGTGGAATGAATATACAAACGAGCGGCAGTTTAATATCTCCCCTTACGTGCTGTAGCAACTACAGTAGGGTTGAGCTTGTGACCAATCATTCTTACAAAACTCCAACCTATGGTCACTGAAGTACTGGCCCCCCATTCCTGCTCCTTGTGGCAGGAGGAAGGGAGAGACCCCCAGCACCCTTGATGGAAGTGTGATCTGGGAATGGCAGGAGGAAGGGAGAGACCGCCAGCACCCTTGTAGGAAGTGTGATCTGGGAATGGTGTCAGAGGAGATGAACCGTAAGTGCTGAGAGGGCAATACTGTGGCACAGGCTACAGCGCGTTCTCAGGCTTGAGAAACCTGGAAAGCAGAAACAGGAATGAAATGGGAGCTGTTACCAGTTTGCACTCTCCAATGAGCTGACGGAACCTCCGCGGGAGAAGAGCTGAAGCAAGAGTTCAGGGGAACTGACCTCGGGCTGTGTCATCAGAATGGGGGTGGTGAGCTTCCACCACCAAGATCCTCTGGGAACAACCACTAGGATGCCAGAGGCGAGGTCAGTCTGGCCTGATCTAAAAGTAAATGTACAGCAACCAGACCAAAACCTGAAACTTATTTAATATTCCAAGGAATCTATTCACTCATTCAACAAGAAGGAGAGTTCTCTCACCTGAACCCATCCCTGTGCAGTGCTGTGCTCAGTCAGGTCCAACTCTTGGCAACCCCATGGACTGGAGCCCACCAGGCTCCTCTGTCCATCAGATTTCCGAGGCAAGAATACTGGACTGGTTTGTCATTTCCTCTTCCAGCAGACCTTCCCCACCCAGGGATCGAATCCACATCTCCTGCATTGGCAGGTGGATTCTTTACCACTGAGCCACCAGGGAAGCCCCCAAATCCAAACCAGCTTGTACCCTAATCTCGGACTTCCAGCCTCCATATCTGTGAGAAAATTCATTTCTGTTGTTGAAGCCACCCAGTCTAGGTATTTGGTTACTAGGTAAGCCCAAACTAATGTACCAGGTGGGCCCAAAGTAATCACGTGTCCTTATAAGGGAAATAGGGAGGAAAAGAATAGAAGACGTCCATTACATAATCAGAGAAGATGTAATGATGGAAGCAGGGATTGTCATGAAGCACAGCCATGAGGCAAGGAATGTCAGCAGCCTTTCGAAGGGACAAAAGCAAGGAAACATATTTTCCCTAGAACCTCAGAGGGAGGAATACAACTCTACCAACAAGTTAACATTCAGTTCAGTTCAGTTCAGTCGCTCAGTCGTGTCCGACTCTTTGCGACCCCATGAATCGCAGCACGCCAGGCCTCCCTGTTCATTACCATCTCTCGGAGTTCACTCAGACTCATATCCATCGAGTCCGTGATGCCATCCAGCCATCTCATCCTTGGTCATCCCTTTCTCCTTCTGCCCCCAATCCCTCCCAGCATCAGAGTCTTTTCCAATGAGTCAACTCTTCGCATGAGGTGGTCAAAGTACTGGAGTTTCAGCTTTAGCATCATTCCTTCCAAAGAAATCCTAGGGCTGATCTCCTTCAGAATGGACCGGTTGGATCTCCTTGCAGTCCAAGGGACTCTCAAAGTCGCTCAGTCGTGTCTGACTCTTTGTGACCCCGTGAATCACAGCACGCCAGGCCTCCCTGTCCATCACCAACTCTTGGAGTTCACTCAGACTCACGTCCATTGAGTCAGTGATGCCATCCAGCCATCTCATCCTCGGTCATCACCTTCTCCTCCTGCCCCCAATCCCTCCCAGCATCAGAGTCTTTTCAAATGAGTCAACTCTTCACATGAGGTGGCCAAAGTACTGGAGTTTCAGCTTTAACATCATTCCTTCCAAAGAAATCCCGGGACTGATCTCCTTCAGAATGGACTGGTTGGATCTCCTTGCAGTCCAAGGGACTCTCAAGAGTCTTCTCCAACACCACAGTTCAAAAGCATCAATTCTTCGGTGCTCAGCCTTTTTCATAGTCCAACTCACACATCCATACATGACCACAGGAAAAACCATAGCCTTGACTAGACGGACCTTAGTCGGCAAAGTAATGTCTCTGCTTTTGAAAATGCTATCTAGGTTGGTCATAACTTTTCTTCCAAGGAGTAAGCATCTTTTAATTTCATGGCTGCAGTCACCATCTGCAGTGATTTTGGAGCCCAAAAAAATAAAGTCTGACACTGTTTCCACTGTTTCCCCATCTACTTCCCATGAAGTGATGGGACCAGATGCCATGATCTTTGTTTTCTGAATGTTGAGGTTTAAGCCAACTTTTTCACTGTCCTCTTTCACTTTCATCAAGAGATAAATCCACCAAAACTCAGGGGATATCTACTATCATCTCTTACCACATACAGTTATGCCATCTTCACCAACTTCTCTCTGTGCAATTCTCCAACATTTAAACAACTCTATGTCTCTGCCAAGATTTAATTAAACAAATATTCAATGATGGTCTGTGCTAGGTTCTCTTTTATTCATTTTGGTCAGTAATCATAGAATGTGATTCTGGATTCCTTGTCATTTACTTAAAATGTGGTGATCCAAAGTGGATGTAAGATTAAAGTCTTTTTCACATAGCATCTAAATAATATTCAGTTCAGTCGCTCAGTTGTGTCCAACTCTTTGCGACCCCATGAATTTCAGCATGCCAGGCCTCCCTGTCCATCACCAACTCCCTTCACTCAAACTCACTTCTATCGAGTTGGTGATGCCATTGAGCCATCTCATCCTCTGTTGTCCCCTTCTCCTCCTGCCTCCCAGCATCAGAGTCTTTTCCAATGAGTCAACTCTTTGCATGAGGTGGCAAAGTACTGGAGTTTCAGCTTTAGCATCATTCCCTCCAAAGACCATCCAGGGCTGATCTTCAGAATGGACTGATTGGATCTCCTTGCAGTCCAAGGGACTCTCAAGAGTCTTCTCCAACACCACAGTTCAAAAACATCAATTCATCGCTCAGCTTTCTTCACAGTCCAACTCTAACATCCATACATGACCACTGGAAAAACCGAAGCCTTGACTAGACAGACCTTTGTTGGTAAAGTAATGTCTCTGCTTTTCAATATGCTCTCTAGGTTGGTCATAACTTTTCTTCCAAGGAGTAAGCGTCTTTTAATTTCATGGCTGCAGTCACCATCTACTGTGATTTTGTGAATCTTATACATAATATCTCATTTATTATGATATAGAGTTAACTTTCATTTTACTAAAATGTTATTATACTATTTGTTCCCCAATGGCTCAGTGGGTAAAGAATCCACTTGCAATTCAGGAGATGCAGGAGATACAGGGACTTGGGTTCGATCCCCAGGTTGGGAAGATCCCCTGGAGGAAGAAGTGGCAATCACTCCACTGTTCTTGCCTGAAAAATCCCATGGATAGAGGAGCCTGGTGGACGACAGTCCTTAGGGTTGCATAGATCAGACATGACTGAGCGACTAAGCACACAAGTATATGCTGAAACAGATTCTTAGACTATATTTCTTTTATACACAAATACTACCTCATTGATGCTTAATTTGGTTTTGCTTTGTTCCACAGAGCCTCATGTCCTAATTTTAAAGAATTATTTTTCTTATTGTCAGGTTCCATCTCTGTTTGGGAAACTAAGATCCCACATGTCATGTGGCACAGTCAAAAAAAAAAAAGGAAATAACTCAATGTGTACCTATATAAGACCGCTTATATCAACAATATACCCATATATCTCTAGATAATGATATTAGAAAGATATCTATGATATATTAAGTAAAAAGAAAATGCTAACTGTATAAAAGATAAAATATGTATTAACTTTTGTTTGCATATTTCAAAGACACATAAGAATAAAAGAAAGTGAGACAAGTGCATCAGTTCAGTTCAGTCGCTCAGTCGTGTCCGACTCTGTGACCTCATGAATTGCAGCACACCAGGCCTCCCTGTCCATCACCAACTCCCAGAGTTCACTCAAACTCATGTCCATCGAGTCAGTGATGCCATCCAGCCATCTCATTCTCTGTCGTCCCCTTTTCCTCCTGCCTCCAATCCCTCCTAGCATCAGGGTCTTTTCCAATGAGTCAACTCTTTGCATCAGGTGGCCAAAGAACTGGACTTTAAGCTTCAGCATCAGTCCTTCCCATGAACATCCAGGAGTGATCTCCTTTAGGAGGGACTGGTTGAACAGTGCATAGCCATGGTCAAAAACAGGTAAGAGCAAGATTTCTCAGTACTACCATTATAATATTGCTTTCTTTGGAACCATATGAAAATATTACCTATTCAAAAGTTTAAAATCTAAAATATGAGTGGACAAACACAATAATTACTAAATTTTAAGTGCTGAAAATAAAAAGAATTGGCATAAGAATGGAGAAAACTAGAACTCAAAAAAATAATGGCATAGAGATGAAAGAGCAAGTAAAATTTTTTGTTTCACATTCTTCTATGATTTCTCCCTATGAGATGACTGTCTTTACTGGAAAAGCCCATACAAGGACTGAAGAGGAGAACTGTATCAGTTCCAGGTCCAAACCACACCCTTGTTCTTGGATAAACTCTATTTCCAGTTGCATCCTTTTTTACCTTGACTCTGCTAAACATTTGGTGTCTCCACCCAAGTGGGTTGGGAAGTTGATTTGCAAACCAGGTTCTCACTTATCCATTCTCTGATGATTGAATAAAGCCTGTGCTGTTTCAGTCTCAGCCGTAGTTTCTATTATTGGCTGAACAAATCCAATCGGAAAAGAATCTCCTGGGCTTGAGACTGGGGCCTCGGCTGAAGCTAGGACCCCAGTGTGGGTTCCCTCAACCAGTTCAACAACAACTGCACCCGGCCAGCAAAGAACTGATAAATAAAGTTAGAAGCTCTTAACATTGGCAGAGAAGGACCTTAAGAGCTGATGCGAGTTTGTTGTTTTCTAACAAGTCACCCAAGAACAACAGCATGCTATTCTCCCTTCAAAGGTATAATCAATATTACTTACATTTCATAATATTCTTTGTGCAAGTACCAAAAAGAGCCAGAAGAAACAGGTTTCACTCAAGAGCAGTCAGGAAAATAGAGTGGAACTGTAACTATTCCAAGAACAGACACATACAATCAAGTTCTACGATCTTAATGTGTCAGAAATGGGTAACTGAAGTCAATCTGCTTCCCCACAAATGAGACAGAGAATGCCTTCTCCCATGGGGAAACCTTTCCTGCCAAATCACCCCAACTGATGGCAACAGATACACCAAATCTGCCAGCACAAGGAAATGAAAGACAAGTGCAGGAGACATTCAAAGCAATCAAGCATCTGGGGAAAATAAGAAGGAATGGATGAGTTGGTTCTGTCTGAATTTAAGTAACAGGAAATATCACATACTAGAAAGGCTATATTAAAGGCACCTTAAGAGGGACAATATACTCTTAAAATTCTTATCCAGATCACTAATAAGATAACACTGTATTTTCTAACTCATAGAGCCATTTCATGAAGAATACAGACCCACATTTTATAGTAGAAAAGCTGTGGTTTAAAGAAATAAAAGTACATTTGCCTATAATCAGCCAAACCAGTCAACACTGGAACCTGGGATTTCTGAAGCCCACATTCCTAACCATTAAAAGAATCAAAAAGTGACAAAATACAACCAAGGAGGAAAAAGTAAGTAAATGCAGATTCACAAATAAAATGAAACAAAATTAGCAAATTTGAGGCCACTTTTCAAGTATGAAAATATTTTCCCACACCACAGGAACACATGTAGATTCTCACTCTTTCATATAACAAGAGAAATCAAAAGAGCAACAACATGGAGGTTTCTTCTAAAAACTAAAAATAAAACTATATGACTCAGCAAGTCCACTACTAGGCATTTACCCTGAGAAAATCATAATTCAAAAAGACACATGTACCCTAATGTTAACTGCAGTGCTATTTATGATAGCCAGGACATGGAAGCAACCTAAATGTCCACCAACAAATGAATGGATGAAGAAGATATGGTCCATATATACAATGGAATATTACTCAGCCATAAAAAGGAATGAAATTGGGCCATTCACAGAGATGGACTTAGGGTTTGTCATACAGAATGACATAAGTCAGAAAGAGGAAAACAAATACTATATGTTAAAGCAAAAAAATGGAATCTAGAAAAATGGTACAGATGAACCTATTTGCAGCACAGGAATAGAGATGCAGGTGTTGAGAACAGACATGTGAATACAAGGGAGGAAGGGGAGGGTGGGGTGAACTGAGAGTATCATTGACATATATACATGACCATAGCTAATGGGAACCTGCTGTATAACATGGGGAGCTCAGCTCAGTGTTCTGTGATGACCTAGAGGGGTGGACGAGGGTGGAAGGAGGGGATATATGTATACATACAGCTGATTCACTTCATTGTACAGAAGAAACTAACACAACATTGTAAAGCTATCATACCTCAATTTTTTTAAAAAAGGGGGGTGATACTTGATGATTTCCTAAGTGCCAAGCTCTTCGCTGGCACTATTTCATTCTCTCCTCAAAACAACCTACACTTTAGTGCTACTATCATTATTAGTAATTTAGTGTTTTTTGTCATTCTCGTTTTAAGAGAAGGAAACTGAAACTTGGGAAAGTAAGTCCACTTACCTCCTCACTCAAACACCAACTGGTAAACCCAAAATTCCAGCTTGATCTCAATCTCACGCTTATCTTAGAAGCCAGAAAGGCCAAGGATAAGGGTCAAGTTCTAGATAGACAAAAGCCTGACTGTGAATCCAGGCATCACCACCTCTGAGCTGGGCCACCTGAGGCCAGTTACTAAACCTTTCCTTGTCTCAGCTGACTCATGTGCAGCTTGGGGATGCTACTAGTATTAATACTTCACAGTGTCCTTACAGGAATTAATAAATTAATACAAGTAAAGCACTTAAAAGCATGTTTGCACACAATATTCCACATGATCACAAATGTTAGCTGTTATGAAGATAATGATGATGATTGTTACTATTATCTTTATTGTTCCAGACTGTCTTCCAGCCCTGCAAAATAATGAACACTTATGAGATTCCCCTGCACTATTAGGAAAAGTTTAATTTATCTTCAAGAAGCTTAACAGAAAAGAAAGTTTGCAGTATATTTTAGAAATTTTTCTGTTAAAAATATCTATGTGCTCAAGAGTCTGCCTTAGTTATCCCAAAAAGTCATTATAAGGAACAATGGTTTAGATAAATAAGCTGCCTTTGTTTGTGAGGACATTATTTGATTCAGAGTAGCAAGGGCCGTGTACCAACATTTGATTATATTTCCTTTTTCTTCATATTTTTGATTACCAAAGGATTTGCAATTAATATTAGTTCTTTAGAAAAAGAAAACCAAAACATTCTAGCAATCAGAATGGAATACTGAATTCTTTTAGAGCTTATCTCTGCTTTTTGCTATTAAAAATAAATCTTTCCATGCTGATCTGAAAAGTAAAATACCATAATAATCTAAGAGTTTACCCACATTGGGTATAGATGCAGAAAAAGTAGTTGCCCTTCTAGGGTTCCAGTCTGTATATATTATTCCCAGAGCATAAGGTATGACCTGTGTAAATTCTTTAAGAAAAAATGAAATTGTTAGTCACTCAGTCGTGTTCAACTCTTTACCCACCAGGTTTCTCTGTCCATAGGGTTCTCTAGGCCAGAATACTGGAGTGGGTTGCCATTCATTCCCTTCTCCAGGGGGATCTTCCCGACCCAGGGATCGAATTCAGGTCTTCCACATTGCAGGCAGATTCTTTATCATCTGAGCCTCCAAGAAAGCCCATGTAAATTCTAAACCCCAAAATAAATAGTTACTTTGGGAATAATGACAATATTTTCCAGGGGATATCCCTTTTATGCAAACATTCAACCAAAGGGTTTTCTCTTCAGTTTAGAGACACAGTGAAAAGAAGTAGATTTTACTGAATTCTAAATTGGCCCAATTTCCCCCACTGGCTCATTTCTTTATGTTTGCACAGATTGATTTTTTTAATTTAACTGCTCTCCTGACTTTGGACAGCACTTACATTCTCTATACACAAAAACATCGTATTTCCTGTTCACTACGTGTTAGACACACTTGTCTGTTTCACCACACTGGAAAATTAAGTTAGAATGCATATTTTAGAGCCATGGAGAGACCACAAAGAACTGAGGGAGGAGAGAAATCACTCTTTCTGCTACTGAATGGGGAAGAAATACGAATTTGCTAGAGACAAACACAATCCCACAGAAGAAAAAATTAAGAAACCTAATATTTCCCCATTTTCAACAAAACTTACAGGAAGCTTTCTAAGTGACTCAATAGGAAGAAGGCAGAGGAAACTATTTTAAGTCTAGAATATCTTATTTTTTCTCATTTTTTTATTGAAGTATAGTTGATTTACAATATTTTGTTAGTTTGAGATATAGTAAGTAACTAAGTGTGAGTGGCTTAGTTGTGTCCAACTCTTTGTGACCTCATGGACTGTAACCTGACAGGCTTCTCTGTCCATGGAATTCTCCAGGCAAGAATACTGGAGTGGGTAGCCATTCCCTTCTCCAGGGGATCTTCCCAACACAGGAATCAAACCCGGGTCTCCTTCATTGCAGGCAGATCCTTTATTGTCTGAACCACCAGGGAAGCCCAGTTTGGACTATACAGTCCTAGGAATTCTCTAGGACAGAACACTGGAGTGGGTAACCGTTCCCTTCTCCAGGAGATCTTCCCAGTCAAAGGATCAAACCCAGGTCTCCTGCATTGCAGGCAGATTCTTTACCAGCTGAGCCACAAGAGAAGCCTAAGAATACTGGAGTACGTAGCCCATCCCTTCTCCAGGGGATTTTCCCAACCCAGGAACCAAACTGGGGTCTCCTGCATTGCAGGCAGATTCTTTACCAACTGAGCTCTGAGGGAAGGCCTAGTTTCAGATACACAGCACTGCAGTTCTCTAATACACACACACACTTTCAGGTTATCTTCCCTTGTAAGTTATTACAAAATATTGGGTATAGTTCCCTGCACTATATAGTAGGTCCTTGTTTATTTTCTATATAGTAGTGTGTATCTGTTAATCCCAAACTCCTAATTTATCCCTCTCCTTGCCCTTTCCCCTTTGGTAACCATAAATTTGTTTTCTATGTTTGTGAGTCTCTTTCTGTTTCGGAAGTAAGTTCCTTTGTATCTTTTCATTTTTAGAAGAATATTTTACTAATCTCTTGTGGTAATATGTTTTTACACTTTAAAACATGGGAAATAGACACAAGGAAAATACATACAGGAGGCCAACGGTCCACTTTACCAATTAAATGAGAAAGCTTTCCAGTGTGGCGGGCACCCCTGGTTTTCCACCTCAGGTTTTTCTAGCCATTCCGTGTCTTTTGCCAGTAACCTTCCTTGCAGTAAAAGGCCAGATGCAGACTGTTGACACGGGGAACCACACAACTGGTGAAATGCCTAAAACAGAACACAGGGCGCCACAGGCCTCTCTGAGATGCTCCCCCTTTCAGCTAGCAAACTACATTGTTACAAGCAAGGGTGCAGGCTTAACACTGAGTTAGGGGTTGGGGGGGGGGGTGGTAATGGAAAAGAATAAACTATAAACTAAAACTTTACACTTTAAAATACTGCAAGTCTGCACAAAGTAGTGTTTAAAGGGGTTTGCTCAAGGCAATTAAGCAAATATTATATGGCTACTATGTGCTTTGGGTACTAGCAGTAAAGTGCCAGTGTGGGTAGATATAAGCGTCACAGGTTCAATCCCTGGGTTGGGAAGATTCCCCTGGAGGAGAGCATGGCAACCCACTCCGGTATTCTTCCCTGGAGAAACCCATGGACAAAGGAGCCTGGTGGGCTACAGCCCATGGGGTCACAGAGAGTCAGACACAACTGAAGTGACTTAGCACACACTGTGTGCCTTGCTCTGCACTTATAATAGAGCTGTATAACAGCCTTTAGTATACTCATAAGTTCATTTTTGTTTTCCCAAAGAAACTGGAATCATAGACAGCAAAACATCCTCAAGGAACAATGAATAGATCAGCCCAGGTGTCACCCCCGTCACTGTATAATCCATCTCTAGTAGTGAGCGTATTGTAAACATTTCATATGAAATGTTTACAATACATCATGCTGGCTATGATGTATTATTTATGTACAAAATCCTATATATTTCTATTTATAGAGTTTTAAACCATAGAAAAGGGTCAAGAATAAAACATAGGAGAGTGTTAACAGCAGAGACCTTTAGGAAGGCACAAAAAGGGGGATGTAAGATAAATTCTTTTTAACTAAAAAACCCACACATCCAAGGGCCAAATATAAACTATAAACAAATGCTTTCTTCTACAACTTTTTTATTTTTTTGCTTCTCAAGGTCTTAGCTGAAGCCCACAGGACCTTTATCCTTTTCCAGGCATGCTGGATCTTTAGTTGCAGCATGTAGGATCTAGTTCTCTGAGCAGGGATCGAACCAAGAACTCAGAGTCTTCACTGGACCACCAGGGAAGTCCCTTCTCCATAACTATTAGCAACACCTGCTTCACCTGAATTTGCAGTGGTGTTTGCAGAGCCCCAGGAGACCACACACAAGGCTGAGCCCCCTGGGGCCCTGCCCCAGCCTCCTGATTGCTGAGAAGTGCTGACTGGGCTCTGGTTCCCAAAATGCACTGAAGGGCAGAAGCCCAAGAGAACAGGTTTCTCTCTCTCTCTCCTTACTATAGAAAATTGTTTCCAACTACACAATTTAAATCCTTTATGATAATACAGTGAAAGTGAGAAATAGATTTAAGGGACTAGATCTGATAGACAGAGGACCTGATGAACTATGGACGGAGGTTTGTGACATTGTACAGGAGACAGGGATCAAGACCATCCCCATGGAAAAGAAATGCAAAAAAGCAAAATGGCTGTCTGAGGAGGTCTTACAAATAGCTGTGAAAAGAAGAGAACCAAAAATCAAAGGAGAAAAGGAAAGATATAAGCATCTGAATGCAGAGTTCCAAAGAACAGCAAGGACAGATAAGAAAGCCTTCTTCAGTGATCAATGCAAAAAATAGAGGAAAACAACAGAATGGAGAAGACTAGAGATCTCTTCAAGAAAATTAAAGATACTAAGGGAACACTTCATGCAAAGATGGGCTCGATAAAGGACAGAAACGGTATGGATCTAATAGAAGCAGAAGACATTAAGAAGAGGTGGCAAGAATACACAGAAGAACTGTACAAAAAAGATCTTCATGACCAGATAATAACGTTGCTGTGATCACTCACCTAGAGCCAGACATTCAGGAATGCGAAGTCAGTGGGCCTTAGGAAGCATCACTACGAACAAAGCTAGTGGAGGTGATGGAATTCCAGTAGAGCTACTTCAAATCCTGAAGGATGATGCTGTGAAAGGGCTGCACTCAATATGCCAGCAAATTTGGAAAACTCAGCAGTGGCCACAGGACTGGAAAAGGTCAGTTTTCATTCCAATCCTAAAGAAAGGCAATGCCAAAGAATGTTCCAACTACTGCACAATTGCACACATCTCACACGCTAGCAAAGTAATGCTCAAAATTCTCCAAGCCAGGCTTCAGCAATACATGAACTGTGAACTTCCAGATCAAGCTGGTTTTAGAAAAGGCAGAGGAACCAGAGATCAAATTGCCAACATCTGCTGGATCATCAAAAAAGGAAGAGAATTCCAGAAAAAACATCTACTTCTTTATTGACTATGCCAAAGCTTTTGACTATGTGGATCACAATAAACTGTGGAAAATTCTGAGAGAGATGGGAATACCAGACCACCTGACCTGCCTCTTGAGAAACCTACATGCAAGCCAGGAAGCAACAGTTAGAACTGGACATGGAACAACAGACCGGTTCCAAGCAGGAAAAGGAGTACATCAAGGCTGTATACTGTCACCCTGCTTATTTAACTTATATGCAGAGTACATCATGAGAAACACTGGGCTGGAAGAAGGACAAGCTGAAATCAAGATTGCCAGGAGAAATATCAATATCAATAACCTTAGATATGCAGATGACACCACCCTTATGGCAGAAAGTGAAGAGGAACTAAAAAGCCTCTTTGTGAAAGTGAAAGAGGAGAATGAAAAGGTTGGCTTAAAGCTCAACATTCAGAAAACTAAGATCATAGCATCTGGTCTCATCGCTTCATGGGAAATAGATGGGGAAACAGTGGAAACAGTGTCAGATTTTATTTTGGGGGGCTCCAAAATCACTGCAGATGGTGATTGCAGCCAGGAAATTTAAAAGTGCTTGCTCCTTGGAAGGAAAGTTATGACCAACCTAGAAAGCATATTGAAAAGCAGAGACATTACTTTGCCAACAAAGGTCTGTCTAGTCAAGGCTATGGTTTTTCCAGTGGTCATGTATGGATGTGAGAGTTGGATTGTGAAGAAAGCTGAGCGCCAAAAAATTGATGCTTTTGAACTGTGGTGTTGGAGAAGACTCTTGCAAGTCCCTTGGACTGCAAGGGAATCCAAACAGTCCATCCTAAAGGAGACCAGTCCTGAGTGTTCATTGGAAGGACTGATGCTGAGACTGAAACTCCAATACTTTGGCCACCTCATGTGAAGAGTTGACTCATTGGAAAAACCCCTGATGCTGGGAGGCATAGGGGGCAGGAGGAGAAGGGGACGACAGAGGATGAGATGGCTGGATGGCATCACTGACTCCACGGACGTGAGTCTGAGTGAACTCCGGGAATTGGTGATGGACAGAGAGGCCTGGCGTGCTGCGATTCATGGGGTTGCAAAAAGTCAGATACGACTGAGCGACTGAAGTGAACAGAATTCTGCTAAGGAATCCTGCCTACCACTTGCTGGTTTCCAGCTGGTTTGTCAGTTGATTCCTTGCTTTATTCAGGTTAAAGTTTATCTTTTAAAAGAACAGGCCATAGCATGTCTAGCACTGTTTACTTTTTGATGTGCTTCAGCATTGCTTTCGTTTGCTACTCAGTGACACTGTTCAACTTTCTGTTTGTATGTCTACCATCCATCTTTCTCATCTTCCTTCTTCTTTTCACCTTTATCTTTTAAATGACACAGTCTTACACCTAATCATTTTGCTTATCAGCCTTTTTATCATTTTTTTCTATTGGTCTGACTTACCTTTATTAAGAAATTATATGATTTGGCAATTCTCTGAACTTTTCCTATTTTTAAGTCTATTTTATTAACTCAACATATTTGAATTAAATCTATTTAATTTATTTAATCTGTTTCTTTAGTTAATTCTATTTCTTTAATCTATTTCTAAATTTCTTTATGTGGGTTTGTAAAATCCTTTATCCTGTTTCTTATATGCTGGTAAGTCTCTTCAGTCGTGTCCGACTCTGTGCGACCCCAGAGACAGCAGCCCACCAGGCTCCCCCGTCCCTGGGATTCTCCAGGCAAGAACACTGGAGTGGGTTGCCATTTCCTTCTCCAATGCATGAAAGTGAAAAGTGAAAGTGAAGTTACTCAGTCGTGTCCGACTCTTAGCAACCCCATGGACTGCAGCCCACCAGGCTCCTCCGTCCATGAAGTTCTCCAGGTAAGAACACTGGAGTGGGTTGCCATTTCCTTCTGCAGGGGATTGATCTGATGTTAGGGGCAGTTAACAAATCTTGCCTTATCCTCCAGCTGGGCATACAAATCCAGAGGAGCCCCCTACGCCTCTCCACCCCACAACCCTGAGACTCCAACACGTCCTGATCTTCAGTTCCTAGTCTCCCAAATCCCGTTTACATAAGGTCAAGTCCTTACACCTCTCTGGTTTTTCTACACTGGAGTGGGTTGCCATTTCCTTCTCCAATGCATGAAAGTGAAAAGTGAAAGTGAAGTTGCTCAGTCGTGTCCGACTCTTAGCAACCCCATGGACTGCAGCCCACCAGGCTCCTCTGTTAATGGTATTTTCCAGGCAAGAGTAGGAGTGGGGTGCCATTGCCAAGCTGTCTGTTTTACGCATGCCAGTTACATACATCAGTGCCACTCTCTCAGTTTGCCCCACTCTCTCCTTTCCCCTCTCCTTGTCCACATATTCATCCTCTACATTTGCATATCTATTCCTGCCCTGCAAATAAGCTTCCTTTCTATAAAGGAAATGCATCTGTAGCATGATAACCTCTGTCTTATTTTACTACAGTATTATTTTAAATCTTTATCCTCTCTTGGCATTTATTTCTGGGCTAAATCTCAAAATTCACAGATTTCTATCCTTCAATATTACCAAAATGAACTGGAATTTTATGTTTATTGATAAAATGAACTTGGATAATAAAACGGCTAAGTAAAAATAACAGCATTTCTTGTAGCATTCAAATGCTACAACACTCTCCGGTTTCTTATATAATCTTTCTTTATTCTGTCTTTTGTGGAGAATTTAAATTTTTTCTTCTTTCTTAAATTTTCACTGAGTTTTATGTTATGGTTTGCCTTGATGATGGCTGGCAAATAGTACAGACAAGGCGGTGGTAATAACAAACATACATAGCATGCTACAAGGAAAATCTGGAGACTTCTTCCAATTCTACTATACTCTCTGCTCCTACTGATCGAAAGACCTCTTCTTTTTTAATTCTTAATTGAAGTATAGCTGACTTATTAATACAATGTTCAGGTGTATAGCAAAGATGATTCAACTATACACATAAGTAATGTATATCTCTATTCTTTCTCAGATTCTTTTCCATTATAGGTTATTACAAGATATAGTGTATGGTTCCCTGTACTATAAAATAGCATCCTGTTGTTTATCTATTTCATATATATTAGTGTGTATCTATTAATCCCAAATTTCCAACTTATCCCCTCCCCCATACTTTCCCCTTTGGTAACTATAAATTTGCTTTCTATATCTGTGAATCTATTTCTATTTTATAAATAAGTTCATTTGTATCATTTGCTTAGATTCCACATATAAGTGACATGTGATTTGTGTTTCTCTTACTTAATTTACTTAATGATAATCTCTAGGTCCATCCATGTTGCTGCAAATGGGATTATTTCATCTTTTTTAATGGCTGAGTAGAATCCCACTGTATGTATATGGTACATCTTTTTTATCCATTCATCAGTCAATGGTCATTTAGGTTGCTTCCATGTTTTGACTATTGTGAATAGTGCTGCAATAAATATTGGGGTCCATGTATCTTATCAAATTAGAGTTTTCTCCAGACATATGCCCAGGAGTGGGATCACTGGGCCATATGTTAGTTCTATTCCTAGATTTTTTTTAAGTACCTCCATATAGTTCTAAATAGCATATTAAAAAGCAAAGATATCACTTTGCTGACAGAGGTCTATATAATCAAAGCTATGGTTTTTCCAGGAGTCATGTATAGCTGTGAGAGTTGGACCACAAACAAGGCTGAGTGCCAAAGAATGAAAGTGAAAGTCAAGTCGCTCAGTCGTGTCCGACTCTTTGCAACCCCGTGGACTGTAGCCCACCAGGCTCCTCCATCCATGGGATTCTCCAGGCAAGAATACTGGCGTGGGTTGCCATTTCCTTCTCCAGAGGATCTTCCTGACCCAGGGTTCGAACCCAGGTCTCCTGCATTGCAGGCAGATGCTTTAACCTCTGAGCCACCAGGGAAGCTGAGTGCCGAAGAATAGATGCTCTCAAATTGTGGTGCTGGAGAAGACTCTTGAGAGTCCCATGGACTGCAAGGAGATCAAACCAGTCAAACTGAAAGGAAATCAACCCTGAATATTCATTGGGAGGACTGATGCTGAAGCTGAACCTCTAATACTTTGGCTACCTGATGCGAAGAGCTGACTCATTGGAAAAGACTCTGATGCTGGGGAAGATTGAAATCAAAAAGAGAAGAGGGTGACAGATAATGAGATGATTGGATGGCATCACCAACTCAATGGACATGGATTTAAGCAAATTCTTGGAGACAGTGAAGGACTAGGAAGCCTGGCATGCTGCAGTCCATGGGGTCACAAAGAGTCGGACATGACTTATCAATTGAACAAAAACAACACTGTTCTAATAGTGGCTGCACCAATTTATGTTTCCACCAACAGCATAAAGAGGTTCCCAAAGGTCTCCTTTTACAGTGTAGCTTTTTTTCTATATACTTAACTCTAAAGTTGTCATGACAGGCTATGTACTGTCCCATCTCTCTGTGAGGGGATCTCTAGTCTAAAACTCAAAGACTTTAATCCAAGAAGATCAAGTAGGGCAAGAGATTAGAGTAAGAGAAAGTTGCTTCATCAATATGCCTGGTCTGACTTCAGCTAAACCACTCACAGACTTCTATCCAAGAAGCCAAAGCACAATGTCCATAATCAGATTTCTGCCATCATTTCTATGACAGCCGGATTCTGATATACTGATTTCTAGCTTCATCTTCTCTCCTCTCAACAGTCCCGTAGAAGGACCCTTCCATGTATCAGTTCCTCAGCTATCTTCCCTCATTATGAGACACAATAGGAAGCTCTATGGAGCTGAGCGGATCCTTCATGAATGTGGAGAGAAAAGTTATTCATTTTGTTTTGTCGAGTCACCTCTGCTTTAACTGGATGACATCACAGATGTAAAGTCACTAAGAGTATGGTTCATTTAGCCTATCAAAATCAAACGGAAAGATGATGTTCCTTCAACTAGAGAGGTTTACATGATTCACAGGATGTCTCAGGATACAGTCAAACAGCTCAGTTTGGGTTTCTTGGTGGCTCAGACAGTAAAGAATCTGCCTGCAATGCAGAAGACCTAGGTTCAATCCCTGGGTTGGGAAGATCCCCTGGAGGAGGGCATAGCAACCCACTCCAGTATTCTTGCCTGGAGAAACCCAGGGACAGAGGAGCCTGGTGGGCTACAGTCCATGGGGTTGCAAAGAGTCAGACACAACTGAGCGACTAACACTTTCACTTTCCTATGTCACTCCCTCAAAGAGAAATACAAAGCTATACTGAGAAAACAGCCCAGTTAGTTTTCTGGAGTTCTGCCATAATGTTAATTCTTATTTCCTGTAGTTTTCTCCCATTATGCCCCTGTTTATTCTTTTTGGATCCTCTCTCTGTGGACCCAGCCTGCTGTTGCACAACCTCTACTGTTTTATTCCAGTCCTTCCAGTCCTAGGGAATGACATGAGCCAAGTACCCTGAGTAAAGATCCAACTCATCGGGCTGTTCTTAACCATCCAGGACAACCCTCTGCATTCAGCTCACTCACTCATAAAGGTCCCTCAGGTCCCCCAAGATCTGCCCACCTGAGTTCTCACCTGGCCTGTTTTATTTGATCTGCTCAAACAGCAACTGCAATTCCAGCTGATGCTAAGCTATATAATTATGCCAGCATCTAAAGTTCTTTATCATCAGGAAATGAGCATGCATCACTAGCAAATGATCACAAAGAAATTCAAGTAAGCATACAGCGGGTTGTTCTTCCTAATCCATTTTAATGGTATTGCATGCTTGCATGTGGGCTGTTGCTTCAGTTCTGTCCACCACTTGTGTAACTTCTGAGACTGTAGCCCGCCAGGCTCCTGTCCATGGGATTCTCCAGGCAAGAATACTGGAGTGGGTTACCATGCCCTTCTCCAGGGAATCTTTCCGATCCATGGATCAAACCCGCATCTCTTATGTCTCCTGCATTGGCAAGCAGGTTTTTTATTACTAGCGTTACCTGAGAAGCCCCTTTAACGGTACCTGGTTGGCCCAAAAGTTTGTTTGGGTTTTTCTGTAAGATGTTATAGAAAAACCTGAACAAATCTTTTGACCAATCCAATATATGTCTGGTGTAAGAGACCTGTATTTTAGAAATCTTTTTGTTCATATTCAGTGTTTAAAATGCACCCCCCCCCCTTTTATTTCCCCCAGCCACAGAGGGGAGAGATGGACAGTAAAAAGCCCACTCTGATAGCTGTTTCTGAGACTGACTGCCATGCAGTACACTCTCTTTCTAGAGAGTTCATTCTGCTTGTTCTGTCAGTTTCTTGATACCTCACATGCCTGGCCCACCTAACCTGTGATCAGGAGCAGAAAGCTTTGCTAGTATCTTTTTCTAATACTTTGTTTTGTTTCCAACTTTGACAGAACACTTATTAAATAAAAGTCCTGGACATATTCCAGAAAATGATTTAAAAAAAAAAGTTTAGCTATGCTATTAGAAGAACTCATTAAAGGAAAGATGCCTAATCAGGGTCTTCCAACAGGCTTTCCAGAAAGGCATTCATGAATTTCCTCCCAAATTTACCAAGTTGCTTGGGTTCAGGGAAGTGATCATGGTCCTGGATGGCAAAGAATGTTAAATTGTGTGCTTCTGAGATTTACAGAAAGCTTCTGCCAAAATCCGAGAGCAGAAATAAATACATCACTTGCTGCCAAACTATGAAAATAAAATATTAAATAATAAAAATATTCCACTATAAATCCACTTAGAGACAGAAACTAGCTCTGGACATAAACAAAAGGAAGAATTTGAAGATCTTGTCCAGTCAGAGGTAATATCATTGAGAAAGTATGACCAGCACAAACTATACCTATACTTAGTATCAACTGTTTCCCAAGGTTCTGAGAGACATAAATTCAGTAATGCCTGCTGTCATACATGAAGTAGGCTTTACTGCTCATACACATGGAATAATCTAATACAGGGGATAAAATAAACATGTCTGTCCAAACGTGGTGTTCTCACATTACTTATAATGTCTTCAATCTGAAGCCATCTAAATGATCTGAAATTATGAAATTGATGAAGTAATGATTAGTAAGTGAATTGATCAATGTAATATACAATAGAATAAGTTACTATATTGAAAATTATTTGTAAAGATACTTTGCAATAACATGAGAAAATGATATTTTATAATGATATTAATTGGAAGAAGGAAGAAAAAATTTTAGCAAGCATTCTATACGCTAAAAATAAAGAAGTTTTAGATGACAGAAATATCATAGTTGGGTACAGAAAATGATGACACAACACATACATGAATGCAAATTCAGGACTTCCCTGGTGGTCCAGTGGTTAAGAATCTGCCTGCCAATACAGGGGCCATGGGTTCGATCCCTGGCCCAGGAAGATCCCACATGCCACATAGCAACTAAGCCTGTCTGCCACAACTACTGAGTCCTCGCACCCTAGCGCCTGTGCTCTGAAACAAGAGAGGCCACAGCAATGAAAAGCCTGTGCACCACGACTGGAGAGTAGCCCCCGCTCACCACAACCAGAGAAAGCCCACACGCGGCAGTGAAGACCCAGCACAGCCAAAAATTAATTCATTAATTTTTAAAAAAAGAATGCAATCTCTATACTTTCCCCCAGGGGCCCAATAAACCTTGGGGACCAATACAGAACTCAAAAAAGGGAAGAGATGTGACCCAGAGGCAAATCGCATCCCTCCCCACCTCACCACCTTTACTCCACACTGGGAAAAGGGAGGAAATAGTGTCTTTGGAGCCTAAGACTGGCTGGTGCTGGGGGAAGGGAAGAAGGTATTCGTTGAACTGAGCATGAGATGCAAGCTTCACATTTGGTCACCGTGTTTAACAACTGAAAGTGACCGAAAAACTGGAGATAGGCACAAAGTGTTGTTACGCAATGTAAAGAAAAATTCACCATGACTTGGTAGAAGTGAGTGGAGAAAATAAAATATTTGGGAAGAGTCAACATATATAAATTCTTAAGTCTGAGGGCCCTTTATTGCCTCCTATAATAGGGCTTTATGTATTTTGTAGAACATGTCTAATTTTCTTCATTAAACTGACACCTCTTTAAGTCTGATGTATCAAACTCAAAATTTAAGTTTGATGTATCATTTTACCCCCAAAGAACTAACACTTTGCCTTGCATATACAGGGTACTCTAATATTAATGAAACAAGCTATTCATATATTTTACTATTTCAAAGAAAATGAAAAGCTGTTTACACATTTGTTAATAAAGAGTGATCTGAGTGATGAGACATTTCATTCTGGAATTATAATTTGGGGATCTTTAAAGATCTTCCACCCCTGTAAACCAGTGGTTAACTGATGTTGTTGTACTAAATATTTATAACCCAATGAAGTACACATATCTTCCAATTTATTCTAAATTGAGAAAAATCTCAATTGGAAAAATCCTAGAGTCAAGGCAGTTATCTTTTATCAACTTCCAAAAGTATAATTCATCTAATGTTGAAATTTGAAAATGTTATTCATCCTCAGTTAGCCTATGACTAATGATTAATATGAGAAAGCATTCTATCTTATAAATCATTCCTATAAATGTGTCAAAATTAAATATCAGTTGAGGAAATTAAGATTAGATTCCCAGCCTCTTAGGTGGTAAATCTCATTTATGCAAATTGGCTAATCACAGTTGGCCAGGTAAGTTATATGCATATAAACAGCCTGGAAGTCATCTAAAGGTTGCATTCTGAAATCTTTCATTAAAATTTCTGGATGGAAATTCTATAGAACATAACAATCAAGGCCAAAGTGCTATTTTAAATGTATAGGTTAAAAAAAACCTGTTTCATAATTCCATATTTTGACAACAAAAAATTATTCAAAGTCTAGAATCACAGAAACGCTTTCTCCAGACTAAAACTTTACCAGGAAAATTAATATACAAAGCAATTTTTTCTCAATTGTCTGTTTCAAATTGCATTCTGAATATTTATCTTTTTACTAGTTCTCTCCCAAAAACATAACTGTAAAATGCATTATATGGTTGCAAATGTTATATGTATAAAGAAACAAAAATTTGACTTAAAGGTAGAATGTTCAAGCTGGTTTTAGCAAAGGCAGAGGAACCAAAGATCAAATTGCCAACATCCGCTGGATCATGGAAAAAGCAAGAGAGTTCCAGAAAAACATCTACTTCTGCTTTATTGACTATGCCGAAGACTTTGACTGTGTGGATCACAATAAACTGTGGACAATTCTGAAAGAGATGGGAATACCAGACCACCTAACCTGCCTCTTGAGAAATCTGTATGCAGGTCAGGAAGCAACAGTTAGAACTGCACATGGAACAACAGACTGGTTCCAAATAGGAAAAGGAGTACGTCAAGGCTGTATATTGTCACCCTGCTTATTTAACTTCTATGCAGAGTACATCATGAGAAACGCTGGGCTGGAAGAAACACAAGCTGGAATCAAAATTGCCGGGAGAAATATCAATAACCTCAGATATGCAGATGACACCACCCTTATGGCAGAAAGTGAAGAGGAACTAAAAAGCCTCTTGACGAAAGCGAAAGAGGAGAGTGAAAAAGTTGGCTTAAAGCTCAACATTCAGAAAATGAAGATCATGGCTTCCGGTCCCATCACTTCATGGGAAATAGATGGGGAAACAGTGGAAACAGTGTCAGACTTTATTTTTGTGGGCTCCAAAATCACTGCAGATGGTGACTGCAGCCATGAAATTAAAAGACGCTTACTCCTTGGAAGAAAAGTTATGACCAACCTAGATAGTATATTCAAAAGCAGAGACATTACTTTGC
>SJYT01010133.1:53471-69691 GCA_006410635.1 Cephalophus harveyi
GTTGACTCATTGGAAAAGACTCTGATGCTGGGAGGGATTGGGGGCAGGAAAAGAAGGGGACGACAGAGGATGAGATGGCTGGATGGCATCATGGACTCGATGGACGTGAGTCTGAGTGAACTCCTGGAGATGGTGATGAACAGGGAGGCCTGGCGTGCTGCGATTTATGGGGTCACAAAGAGTCGGACACGACTGAGTGACTGAACTGAACTGAAAGGTGCATAAATTATAGTAGATGTTTGTGTCATCATTTCATTAGTGAAAATATCAATAAGCTAGGATTCAACTTAGGAACTCAACTCATAATTATACAATGTCCATGCTGCTGCTATTGCTGCTGCTGCTAAGTTGCTTCATTCGTGTCCAACTCCGTGCGACCCCAGAGATGGCAGTCCACCAGGCTCCCCCATCCCTCGGATTCTCCAGGCAAGAACACTGGAGTGGGTTGCCATTTCCTTCTCCTACAATGTCCATAGATGAACACAATTGAATGTAAAATTCAATTATTTTTTAACTTGTTTTTAAGTGTTTCAATCACTTAAATATAATGAATATAACTATTCTGAAGGGTGAGTTTTGAGAAAACATGAAACATAGTCATATTCATACATACATTTTATATAATATATACATAAAATATGTCAGAAGCCTTAAAGTCTTCCTATCTGAATGTCTAAGCATTTTTCTTATTATCTAAGGTAAAATAAATGTCTTTTATGCTAAACAAAGACAGAAGGTGAGGTCAGTGCAGGTGCTGTGATTTGGCTTAACACCAAGCTCTAAGCTTACTAGCAGAAAAAAAAAAAAAAAAAAAAAAACTGTTACTTCACCTCACCAGTGGAATTACGACAGTGCGCCTTTAAAGACACATCATGGGAACATCCTAAGAAAATGCAGACGAGGTGTTTGGCACAGTGGGAGGTGACTAAGGATGCTATCTAGTATTGCCATCCAATAACACAAAACAAGCAAAGTTTCTCAGGAAAGACAGAATTGTGGGCGCTACCAAATCCTAAGAGAATTTTCCAACACAGATCACTGTAGTAGGATCATAAATGAGTCATTTCATCAAACCTGATTTCAGTAGAGAGTTTGAATGACAAAGATAATTTCTTTTTTTCAGGGAACGCTCATTTCACTGGTGCCAGCCACAGTGCCTTGCACATGTGTGCATGCTAAGTTGCTTCAGTCATGGCCTACTCTGCTTCCCTGTGGTCTGTAGCCTGAAAGGCTCCTCTGTCCATGAAATTCTCCAGGCAAGAACACTTGAATGAGTTGCCATGACCTCCTCCAGGTGATCTTCCTGACCGAGTGATCGAACCCTGATCTCTTACCTTTCCTGCATTGGCAACTGAGTTCTTTGCCACTAGCACCACCTGGGAAGCCTTGCACATAGTAGTCATTTAATTGATCTGGCTACAAAGAAGGCTGTAAAAAAATATTTATGGGCATCAAAACCTTTCTCTTTTTCTTTCACAGTCCCTAAATTCTCTGAGCTTTGGCCAAGGCTCTTCTTTTCACCTTTTCAACTACCTGGAGAGAAGAAGAAAAAAATCTGAATTCCCAGTCAGTGCCACCTGCCATGATGGAGCACATCAACTGATCCAGAGCTAAGAGAGGGACAGAGTAGAAAGAGATAAGACCTTCCTGAGTGCCGCACAGTTGAAATTCTATCTTCTTTAAAAAAAAAAAAAAAATCTGAGAATTTGAGTGAATTTCAACTTCCTCATCTCCATTCTGATCTCTCATTCTCTTTATAATCAGGCTCAAACTTGCTTGGCTACAGCCCTATTCTCCTAGATACACTATAGGTGGGTTTCATGCCACCAACTCACCACTGTAACTGCCCTTGCTTTGTTCCAAGGTCTCAAGTGAAAAGTGAAAGTGTTTTTGTGCTTCATTCAGTCGTTTCCAACTCTTTGCAACCCCATGGATTGTAGCCCGCCAGATTTCTCTGTTCATGGGTTTCTCCAGGCAAGAACACTAGAGTGGGTAGCCATTCCCTTCTGGAACCCAAGTCTCCTGCATTGCAGGTATTTTGTTTATAATTGAAGCCACTAATGACTTCTAATTACCAAACCTAATGGCACCCCACTCCAGCACTCTTGCCTGAAAAATTCCATGGATGGAGGAGCCTGGTAGGCTGCAGTCTATGGGGTCGCTAAGAGTCGGACACAACTGAGCAACTTCACTTTCACTTTTCACTTTCATGCATTGGAGAAGGAAATGGCAACCCACTCCAGTGTTCTTGCCTGGAGAATCCCAGAGACAGGCGAGCCTGGTGGGCTGCCATCTATGGGGTCGCACAGAGTTGGACACGACTGAAGTGACTTAGCAGCAGCAGCATGGACCTCTTAATTTGTGTATTTTTGGCTAGACTGTCTTCATAATTCCCATTGGGCAGTATTTGATAACTGCTGTACATAGTGGTTTCTACACCTTTCTCATTTCCCTCTTTTCCTTTTTCAATTTATTTTACTGTGCCAAGTCTTAGATGTGGATCTTAGCAGGATCTTCAGCTGCTCCGTGTGAGATCTAGTTCCCTGACCAGAGATCGAACCCAGAGAGTCTCAACCACTGGATCACCAGGGAAGTCCCTCCCTCTTTTCTGAATGGGAAACTTTATAGCAGTTATTCTACTGCTTTTCTACTATTAGGATATGAGTGCTCATGGGGCGAGCAAAATGTCTTTTAGATGGGTTACCAAACTGCAGGAAGCTGCATCTGGCCCTGGAGGAGGACACCAGGCATGCGGAGAGATCAAGGACTGTGCATTGGATGAGTAACTTGATGGAATTTGGGGGTTACCTTTCATATGGAGGAGCTAATGGTGACCTACGAATGATCAGAAGTGTGTTCATGGATTTTTAAAAGACCACAATGTGGTCCCCCAATACCCATTTTCCTTTTTTTCCAGCGGTGACAGAGGCACCAATCTTGAGCTTGGCACATGGCTTCCCAGGATGGAGTCAGCAACTTCTTTGCAGAGATGGAGTCCTATAACTAGGTCCCTGGGGGTGCTAGGTAAAAGTGTTCATGTAGCAGCTTCTGGAAATCCTTCTGGTGACATGGAACACACATGCCCTTTGCTCTGTTCTTTCTCCCTTCCTCTAACCTGCTGTCTGGAACTTAGATGCCACCATCTATGACAAGGCAGTAAGATACAAGGAACCCTTGTCCCTCAAGTTATAGAGCATATATTAATCTTCAAGTGCCAACTCAGATTTTTATGTGCAATTAGAATCAACTTCCATATTTTTTGCAAGCATACATGCTAAGTTGCTTCAGTCGTGTCTGACTCTTTGTGACCCTATGGACTACATACAGTACACCAGGCTCCTCTGTCCATGGGATTCTCCAGGCAAGAACACTGGAGAGGGTTGCCATGGCCTCCTCCAGAGGATCTTCCTGACCCAGGGATCGAACCTGCATCTCTTATATCTCCTGCATTGGCAGACAGGTTCTTTACCACTAGCACCACCTGGGAAGCCCTCCATATTGTTTAAGCCACTGCTAAAAGAAAATTTCTGTAACAGAGTCAAACCTCATCCAAACTGACACAGGTATATGAAATAGAAAATGATCTCTCACTTGAGAAGAGATAAATGGTGGTACCCAGGTGGCGCTAGTGGTAAAGAATCTACCTGCCAATGCAGGAGACGTGAGAGACACAGGTTCGATCCCTGGGTCAGGAAGATCCCCTGGAGGAGGGCATGGCAACCCACTCTAGTATTCTTGCCTGGAGAATCCCATGGACAGAGGAATTTGGAAGGCTACAGTCCTTACAGTTGCAAAGAATCTGACACAACTGACTTAGCACACACATATATACACCATTCACTAAGACAGAGATAAGGGCAGGCTTGAGTGGAGAATTGGATCTTGGATGTGTTGAGTATGGGCTACGTACAAAAATTCAAGTATTAACACTATCAGAAGAGGGGTTTGGGAAAAAACAAAAACTCTAGAAATCTATAACATATAGATGAAGCCTCAAGGATGAATAAGTTTATCCAAGGAACATATATATATAAAGTAGATTATATGAAGTCAAAAACTACTTGAAGCTTACAAATGTCTGTCATTTCTCACATTCCAGCTTCCATGCTTATGTTCACCCAGGATGCACAGTATTTATGTTGAGCTGATCTCATGTCAGATCTGCCCTTGCCTCTCAGAAATAACCAGTGGAAAACACTGTTCTAATAAAGCCAGTGGAAAGTTCACAGACTTGTCCAAATCTTATCTGCCCTATTTATAGCCTAAGAGGCAAAACTAGAACATTTAGGGTAAACTGGGCTTTTCCAAATCACTCCCATCATTCATAGTCATAACTAAAAAAATATCATAAAGTTTCAGAATAGAAAGTATCCTCAGACTCTTCCAAACTTGTGTATGTGTGTGTGTGTGTGCATATTCAGTAGTGTCTCACTCTTTGCAACCTCATAGGCTGTAGTCTGCCAGACTCCTCTGTCTATGGAATTATCCAGGCAAGAATACTGGAGTGGGTTGCCATTTCCTATTTTAGGAGATCTTCCTGAGCCAGGGATTGAACCCATATCTCCTGCATTGTAGGCAGATTCTTTGGAAAGCCTCCAAACCAATACACCATCATAAATGCTACTGTACAGAGAGTACAGATCATCATTTACTTAACAAGAATCCTAAGTGAACAAAGTTAAGAGCTATCCCTATGTTTAAAAGAATGTGAGTTTTTTTAAAAAAAGCTTCTCTCTCAAGAAACAATTCCAGGGCAGCAACAGAGACACAGACGTAGAGAAGGGACACACGGACAGAGTGGGGGGAGAGGAGGGTGGGACGAATTGGGAGATTAGGATTGACATATATGCACTACCATGTGTAAAAGAGATAGCTAGTGGGAACCTGCTGTAAAGCCCAGGAGGCTCAGCTCGGCACTCTGTGATGACCTAGATGGGATGGGGGTGGGGGTGGGGAGGTCCCAGAGGGAAGGGGTATATGTATCTGTATAGCTGATTCACTTCATTGTAGAGCCAGAAACACATCACTGTAAAGCAATTATACTACAATTTTTTAAAAAGAAATCATGTAGTAATTGTAAAAGTGTTGTTTTAAGCCTTTCCTGTGTAGCCTCAAGACAGATCTTTCCCATTTCTAATATTCACAGAAGCAGACTCACCGATGATATTCAGATATCAACAAGAAAATTCAGTTTAAACATTGGGAGTCACCTTTTAACTACAAGGTCATTCAAACACTGCTAGAGTTTACCAAAGGAGTGATGGGGTCTCCCTCAGAGGTTTTCCAGCATGCGTTAGACATTCATTTGAAGGACTTAGTTTAAGATAGCTTGCATGAACTCCTTTTGCAGCAGGGAGCTGAGCCACAAGACTGTTTTTCTATGACACTATTTCCTGGCTGGAAATCGAAGGTGGCAGAAGAAAATAACAGTGAGTTGGAAGTTTGGGGGGTTATTATTTAAATTATTTCCTCACATTAAATGAGCTGCAAGTTTCACCACTTATGGCATTTAAATATATTCAAGACTAGGACATTTTTCATGTCCTTGCCAAACGGGATTTATTTAATTTCTGGCTAATTTATACTTAGGATTTCTCTAAAGGAGGTTCTGGCTCCAGCTTTATAACTTCCAGTCAAGGCAGAGAACCACAAGACTGAGCTACCACAGTGGACTGACCTCAATTGTTCAAGGACATCTTGGCTTGCCTGGACACTCTTTGATACTTGAAACTAGTATTTGAAGCCATAGAGAGAAGTCATCTCCATGGTTTGGAAGCAGTTAACTTTTCCAACCAACAAATCTATGCAGTCAACTTTTGATGAATGGATTAACGAGGTGGAGAAAGGCAATGACTGAATTCCAAATCACAGATAAAACAAACTGCAAATATCAGGGTTAATCCACACCCTCAACATTCTAAGTGAATAACAAAAGACCATGTAAAAGGAGAAATTGACTCAAATACTTAATGCAGAATGCAACCTTGGAAATCAGAGCTGTCAAGTGCAGAGTACACAGCAGAGTAAAGAGGTATGTTCTAAACACCCCCATCTTTTTTTTACTTAAAAAAAAAAAAAATCTGGATGTAGAATTCTCTCTTAAGGGGTGTAAGTAAACAAAATTACTTTCAATTCCTCATGTCCCAACAAGACCATAATTAGCAACAAATTTGTTGAGCTTCTCAGGTGGCAGGAATGGTAAAGAACCCGCCTGCCAATGCAGGAGGTGGGGGTTTGATCCCGAGGTTAGGAAGATCCCCTGGAGAAGGGAATGGCTACCCACTCCAGTATTCCTGCCGGGAGAATCCCATGGACAAAGGAGCCTGGTGGGCTGCAGGCCATGGGGTTGTAAAGAGTCAGACACGGCTGAGCAGCTAAGCACATGTGGAATGGAGTGTGACTGAGCACAACTGTTGAGCTGATAATCAAGCGGCTGGCTAAAGAAGAATATTGCTGGTGGAGGGCTACTACAAACGACACCATTTTACGATTCACATATTGTCTAGTAATTCAAGGATTTATGCTAAAGTTGCTCTTCTGGAAATAGAGATATAATCGTCACTGTGCTTCTCTGTGAGTCCAGCTAAGACTACAGCAATGAAAGTTCAATGATCCTGTGGATAAGGGTATCTAAGCTACTACCGCTATCACATTTACCGGGCTACCGATCAAACCACAGGGCAACATGGCCAAAGCAGCTTCACCCTCAGGGCTTTCTGTTTGAACTATGTTCCAAATGGCAAAAGAATAGTAACTGGTGAAGGTGGAAAGAAACTAAAACCAGACAGTCTTCTTTCATGAAGGAGGAATATGAATAGATGTGACTGGCTGACCTTAGACACAGCAAGCAGTGGATAAACTGACCTCAGTCTATAAAATCTGTGTCCAAGGCTCCACTTCTTCTGTTTCCTGCCCATGCAAGTGGGAGAGTCTTATGTTACCCCTTAAAAGAAAAGGATAAAGAAAGCAGAGAGGGGGAGAATAAAGAGGGGAAAAAATCTGTATGCTACTATTTAATGAATTATTATGAAAAATCTAACTTAATTCAAAGTCAAAAAGTAAATTATATGACAGTTCCTTGCAAAGTACACAATTCTACAGAAAATAAATTTCTATGTTTGTTATTTGATGATCATTCCTTGGGTGCATTCAATTTGATATTTCCTTAAGTGTCTCTTAAAAGATGATGCTATGAAAGTGCTGCACTCAATATACCAGCTGTACTCAATATGTCACCACTGTGAAAGTGCTGCACTCAATATGTCAGCAAATTTGGAAAACTCAGCAGTGGCCACAGGACTGGAAAAGGTCAGTTTTCATTCCAATCCCAAAGAAAGGCAATGTCAAAGAATGCTCAAACTACTGCACAATTGCACTCGTCTCACACACTAGGAAAGTAATGCTCAAAATTCTCCAAGCCAGGCTTCAGCAACACATGAACTGTGAACTTCCAGATGTTCAAGCTGGTTTTAGAAAAGGCAAAGGAACAAGAGATCAAATTGCCAACATCTACTGGATCATCAAAAAAGCAACAGAGTTCCAGAAAAACATCTATTTCTGCTTTATTGACTATGCCAAAGCCTTTGACTGTGTGCATCACAATAAACTGTGGACAATTCTGAAAGAGATGGGAATACCAGACCACCTGACCTGCCTCTTGAGAAATCTGCATGCAGGTCAGGAAGCAACAGTTAGAACTGGACATGGAACAACAGACTGGTTCCAAATAGGAAAAGGAGTACATCAAGGCTGTACATAGCATCTGGTCCCATCACTTCATGGGAAATAGATGGGGAAACAGTGGAAACAGTGTCAGACTTTATTTTTGTGGGCTCCAAAATCACTGCAGATGGTGACTGCAGCCAGGAAATTAAAAAACGCTTACTCCCTGGAAGGAAAGTTATGACCAACCTAGCGAGCATATTGAAAAGCAGAGACATCACTTTGCCGACTAAGGTCCGTCTAGTCAAGGCTATGGTTTTTCCAGTGGTCATGTATGGATGGGAGAGTTGGACTGTGAAGAAAGCTGAGCGCCGAAGAATCAATGCTTTTGAACTGTGGTGTTGGAGAAGACTCTCAAGAGTCCCTTGGACTGCAAGGAGATCCAACCAGTCCATTCTAAAGGAGATCAGTCGTGGGTGTCCTTTGGAAGGACTGATGCTGAGACTGAAACTCCAATACTTTGGCCACCTCATGTGAAGAGTTGACTCATTGGAAAAGACTCTGATGCTGGGAATGATTGGGGGCAGGAGGAGAAGGGAACGACAGAGGATGAGATGGTTGAATGGCATCACCGACTTGATGGACATGAGTTTGGGTGAACTCCGGGAATTGGTGATGGACAGGGAGGCCTGGAGTGCTGAAATTCATGGAGTCGCAAAGAGTCGGACATGATCGAGCAACTGAACTAACTGAACTAATGCTTATTGAAAAACTTTCAAGCTCTGTAATAGTTTCCACATGTTATTTCATTTAATTCTGACAGCAGTAATTTAAAATGCCTACTTTTCAGATGAGAAAAGTGAGCTGCAGAAAGGTTGTGCTTAGTTGCTCAGTCGTGTCCAACTCTTTGCTACTCCATGAACTGTAGCCCTCCAGGCTCCTCTCTCCATGGGATTTTCCAGCAAGAATACTGGAATGGGTTGCCATTTCCTCCTCCAGGGGATCTTCCTTGTTTTTCCAGTAGTCATGTATGGATGTGAGAGTTGAATCATAAAGAAAGCTGAGCGCCGAAATTGGTATTTTTAAACTGTGGTGTTGGAGAAGACTCTTGAGAGTCCTTTGGAATGAAAGAAGATCAAACCAGTCCATACTAAAGGAAATCAGTCCTGAATAGTCATTGAAAGGACTGATGCTAAAGCTCCAAAACTTTGGCCACCTGATGCAAAGTATTGACTCATTGGAAAAGACCCTGATGTTGCGCAAGACTGAAGGCAGGAGGAAAAGGGGATGACAGAGGATTTGATGGTTGAATGGCATCACTGACTCAATGGACATGAGTTTGAGCAATCTCCAGGAGTTGATGATGGACAGGGAAGCCTGGCATGCTGCAATCCATGGGGTCACAAAGAATCAGACATGACTGAGTGACGGAACTGAAAATACTATGTTCTCATCCTTACCATAATGCCATCTGCAGAGTAGACACCCTCTTTTATCATTTTATTGCATCTTGGATGTTTTCTTTGTAGCTGTTTAACATTTTTCTGCCCCATGAGATCATACACTAAGCTTCAAAAGACAGGAGTCCCCAAACCCCAGGCTAAAGACCTGTATACAGTCTGTGGCCTGTTAGGAACACTGGGCCACACAGCAGGAGGTGAGCGGCTGGTGGGTGAGGGAAGCTTCATCTGTATTTACAGCCACTCCACTTCACTCACATTACTGCCTGAGCTCCAGTTGCTGTCAGATCAGCAGTGGCGTTAGATTCTCATAGAAGCATGAATCCTACTTAAAAGGCGTATGTGAGGGATCTAGGTTGCCTGCTCCCTATAAGACTCTAATGCCTGATGATCTGATTCTGCATCATGGTGAGTTGTATAATTATTTCATTATATATCACAATGTAATAATAATATAAATGAGATGCACAATAAATGTAATGTGCTTGAATCATCACAAAACCATCCCCTCTCTCCTCGTCCATGGAAAAACTGTCTTCCTCGAATCCGATCCCTGGTGCCAAAAAGTGGGGGACTGCTGACGTAGGCTTAGGGCTACATAGTAGCCTTGGTGTCTGCTATATTCCCAGATACACACACACACAGTATTTGCTGTACAGTCCATGGCAGAGCACTTTCATTAGTGTTTCCTAGAGGGACACCAACTCTAAGCAAATCTTAAGTATAAGCAAAAGACCACCTGGCTTCAATGTTTCAAGTATAACGTTATGCATACCTTTTGTCTTAGAAATTTTCCTGTGGCTTTTCTGCCTGTAAAGTGACTAAAGCCATACTATCTAAGCTGATGGAAATGGAAATGGCAACACACTCCAGTATCTTTGCCTAGAGAGTCCCACGGACAGAGGAGCTTCGCAGGGTACAGTCCATAAGGTCACAAGAGTTGGACATGATTTAACAACTAAATCACCACCACCACCTTCTAAATTGATCTCATTCAAAAATAAGACTGCAGCCTGCCATGACACTTATATCAAGCCATTTCTGCTCATTTCCAGAGTTACATTTACTTTCTTTTTTTTTTTCATTTTGTGACTCAGAGTTTATTCTCTTTAAATTTTTTTTTTTTACTTTATTTTACTTTACAATACTGTATTGTTAAAAGACGCTTACTCTTTGGAAGAAAAGTTATGACCAACCTAGGTAACATATTCAAAAGCAGAGACATTACTTTGCCGACTAAGGTCCGTCTAGTCAAGGCTATGGTTATTCCTGTGGTCATGTATGGATGTGAGAGTTGGACTGTGAAGAAGGCTGAGCGCCAAAGAATTGATGCTTTTGAACTGTGGTGTTGGAGAAGACTCTTGAGAGTCCCTTGGACTGCAAGGAGATCCAACCAGTCCTTTCTGAAGGAGATCAACCCTGGGATTTCTTTGGAAGGAATGATGCTAAAGCTGAAACTCCAGTACTTTGGCCACCTCATGTGAAGAGTTGACTCATTAGAAAAGACTCTGATGCTGGGAGGGATTGGGGGCAGGAGGAGAAGGGGACTACCGAGGATGAGATGGCTGGATGGCATCACAGACTCGATGGACGTGAGTCTGAGTGACCTCCGGGAGATGGTGATGGACAGGGAGGCTTGGCGGGCTGTGATTCATGGGGTCGCAAAGAGTCAGACACGACTGAGTGACTGAACTGAACTGATTGTTACATTTGCTTTCAAAAGCAAGACCTTCTTTCACATTTTCATGATATTTTTTTCCAACAAGCAGCCAAATCTGTGAGGCTTTATCTCCTGCCCATTGTTAGCTATTAATATTATAATTTAGCTCACCTGCAAACTGGTTAAAACAAAAACTGTCATTGCATGGCAAAAACCACCACAGTATTGTAAAGCAATTAGATTCCAATTAAAATAAATTAATTAATTAAAAAAAGAGTAACAACCCTGAGGAAAAGAATAGGAAAGCTATGCAACATTAAAGGTAATAAAAACTATTATTAAGAATATATGTCAAGTTATTCAGATTATACTACAAAGCTACAGTCATCAAGACAGTATAGTACTGAACTGGCACTAAAATAGAAATATAGACAAATGGAACAAGTTAGAAAGCCCAGAAATAAACCCATGCACCAATGGGTACCTTATTTTTGACAAATGAGGCAAGAATACACAATGGGGCAAAGACAGCTTTTTCAATAAACGGTGCTGGAAAAACTGGACAGCTATGTGTAAAAGAATGACATTAGAACACTTCCTAACATCATACACAAAGATAAACTCTAATTGGATTAAAGACCTAAATGTAAGATAAGAAACTATAAAACTCTTAGAGGAAAACACAGGCAGAACACTCGATGACGTAAATCAAAGCAAGATCCTCTATGACCCACTTCCTAGAGTAATGGAAATAAAAACAAAAGTAAGCAAGTGGGACGTGATTAAACTTAAACGCTTTTGCACAGCAAAGGAAACTATAAGCAAGATGAAAAGACAACCCTCAGAATGGGAGAAAACAATAGCAAATGAAACAACTGACAAAGGATTAATTTCCAAAATATACAAGTAACTCATACAATGCAATACCAGAAAAACAAACAACCCAATCAAAAGATGGGGAAAAGACCTAAAGAGACATTTCTCCAAAAGAGACATACAGATGGCTAACAAACACGTGAAAAGCTGCTCAGCATGGCTCGTTATTAGAGAAATGCAAGTCAAAACTACAATGAGATATCACCTCACACCAGTCAGACTGGCCATCATCAAAAAAGTCTACAAACAATAAATGCTGAAGAGAGTGTGGAGAAAAGGGAACGCTCTCACACTGTTGGTGGGAATGTAAATTGATACAGCCACTATGGAAGATGGTATGGAGATTCCTTAAAAACTAGGAATAAAAATCACCATATGACCCAGCAATCCCACTCCTAAGCATAAACCCTGAGTAAACCAAAATTGAAAAAGATACATGTATCCCATTGTTCATTGCAGCACTATTTACAATAGCTAGAAAATGGAAACAACTTAGATGTCCATTGATAGATGAATAAAGAAGTCATAATACATATACACAATGGAATATTACTCAGCCATAAAAAGGAACACATTTGAGTCAGTTCTAATGAGGTGGATGAACCTAGAACCTATTATACAGAGTGAAGTGAGTCAGGAAGAGAAAGATAGATATTGTATTCTAATGCATATATATATGGAATCTAGAAAAATGGTACTGAAGAATTTATTTACAGGGCAGCAGTGGAGAAACAGACATAGAGAATAGACTTATGGACATGGGGAGTAGGGAGAAGAGGGTGAGATGCATGGAAAGAGTAAGATGGAAACTTAAATTACCGTATGTAAAATAGATAGCCAATGGGAACTTGCTGCATGGCTCAGGAAACTCAAACATGGGCTCTGTATCAACCTAGAGGTGGGATGGGGCGGGAGATGGAAAGGAGGTTCAATGGGGAGGAGGATATATGTATACCTATGGCTGATTCATGTTGAAGTTTGAGAGAGAACAACAAAATTCAATTGTCCTTCAATTGAACAACAAAAGCAATTGTCCTTCAATAAAAATAAATAAAATTTTTTAAAAGACTATATGTCAAGTCAAAATTCAGAGGAAGTCCTAAAAAATATCTAATAAATCATCCCCATTGGTGATTAGCATTAATTACCAAAAGATTTTAACTTGATAAAATTATTTAATCAGGTTTGATTTTTAAGTCTAGAATCACTGCAAACGGGCTGGTATGTACAAATAGAAATCACCGTTTTGATTTCAAATACTCATTTTCTGTAACTTTGTCATCCTTTATATAACACTATCTTCTCTTAGATTTCTTTCACCATAGGTGGCTAGATATCCTCTCTGCAGCATTCTTTGCAAGCTAAGCCTTTCTCTCCCAAAGGGATCATGTCCTTTTTCCTGAACTTTCTTCCCTAAGTGGATCTCCACTATAACAATTCATGGAGTTTTTACCCAATGAGACTTATTGGACATCTCTTGTAGCTCAGTTGGTAAAAGAATCTGCCTGCAGTGCAGGAGACCTGGGTTCGATACCTGGGTCAGAGAGACCCCCTGGAGAAGGAAATGGCAAATCACTTCAGTATCCTTGCCTGTAAAGTCCCATGGACAGAGGAGCCTGGCGGGCTGGAGTCCATGGGGTTGCAAAGGGTTGGGCATGAGATTTATTGCATGTGTTTAAAATGGCAACACACATTACTTTCACTTACATTAACAGACTAATAATCTGTGATGCATATTTTTATATCAACTTGAAATATAAATACAAATTACCCTTTTCTGTAATCTTTGGCCCATAGCTCTGAGAAGAAAACAGTTTGCTCAGTGTATTTTGATTAGACTTGCTGAACTCATATTTTTTCTTATGGTATTTTCTCCTGCTGTTGGATTTCTTCCTCACCGTGCAATGGCATCTTTTCTCTTTAGTAGTTATTGGAAAATCTTATAATGAAAATGATACTCTCCCTTTGAAAATTTCAAAGATTTGTCAAGATGCCAATTTCCAAGTTTAAATTTATCATTGAGGAGAAATAATCTTAGGTTTATTATATTTTCTATTCTTTAATAATGACTGTAAAAACTTAATTTTCTTATTTTAGCTTTTTTCAAAAATTTTTAATAGGAGGAAAATTGCTTTACAATGTTGTGATGGTTTCTGCCACAAAACAATGCCACACAACAATGCAAATCAGCCATAATTATACATAAATCACCTCCCTTTTGAGCCTCCCACCCCTCCCCCATCCCACTCTTCTAGATTATTTTTCTCTTTTGCATTTTTGCTATGAAATATATCACATATGTAAAAGAGTGTGCCTACTGTTTTACATTTCATAGAGAAATAATAAAATGATCAACTCTATAGCAGATACTCGCCTTAACAGAGCTTTCCTGCTAACTATAAGCTCACTGGGAGAAGTTTTTTGTTACCAAGTTCTCTGAATAGACCCTGAATTCTTTGAAAGACGCCTTTCATCCACCTTTCATTCCACTCCTTCATTCCATTTCACTGTGTGCTTAGTCTCTCAGTCATGTCCAACTCTTTGCGACCCCACAGACTGTGGCCCACCAGGCTCCTCTGTCCATGGGGATTCTCCAGGCAAGAATATTGTAATTTGTTGCCATGCCTTCCTCCAAGATGTCTTCCCAACCCAGGGATCCAACTCGGGTCTCCCACAATGCAGGTGGATTCTTTGCGTCTGAGCCACCTTACCTCTCTGCAACCATTTCCAACCAGATTCTCTGGTCCAACCAATCTGGACCAGATGACCACTTATTTCAAATACCGCATGCCTGTTCTCTGGACTTCCCTACATCTTTGGCTTTCTGGTATACCAATGTGCATGTCTAATATTCCCAATAGCTAATATTTATTGTGCTTCTATGAGATACACAGCACTGAGCTCAGTCCCACACATTTGGGCTTCTTAGGTGACTCAGTGGTAAAGAATCCGCCTGCCAGTGCAGGAAACATGGGTCGAGTCTTAAGTTGGGAAGATCCTGGGAAGAAGGAAATGGCAACACACTCTAGTATTCTTGCCTGGAGAACCCCATGGACAGAGGAGTCTGGCAGGCTATAGTCCACAGGGTCACAAAGAGTAGGACAAGACTGACCACCACTAACACATTTAATCCTCACAACAAACCAGTGAAGTTGATATTATTAGCTTTAACATCTTTGTTGTCTTTTTATAATACAAGGTTATTTTTTCCTCTATAATAAAAAAATCAAAGTTTTTAAAAATAAATGTTTGCCAAATAAAGACTTTACTGAAAAAATCTATACATACTTGTAAATAAATAAATACACTCGCACTTACCCATCAAGAATTCAAGGGGAAAATGTGCAAAGAGGAAAACAAATAGAAAATTTGGTATCACTGATGAATAATATCCATTTTTAAAGGCTTAAATGTATCCAAGGAGGAAAAATAACACATGCTAATTCATACTTAACATGAATTCTTTCAGTTCAGTTCAGTCACTCAGTCGTGTCCAACTCTTCACGGACAGTTTATGAATTATGAATTCTTTAGGATACTCTAAAATGAGGGAATTTCACCTTTGTGAAAAGAAGAGAGGCGAAAAGCAAAGGAGAAAAGGAAAGATATAAGCACCTGAATGCAGTGTTCCAAAGAATAGCAAGAAGAGATAAGAAAGCCTTCTTCAGCAATCAATGCAAAGAAATAGAGGAAAAGAACAGAATGGGAAAGACGAGAGATCTCTTCAAGAAAATTAGAGATACCAAGGGAACATTTCATGCAAGGATGGGCTCAATAAAGGACAGAAATGGTATGGACCTAACAGAAGCAGAAGATATTAAGAAGAGGTGGCAAGAATACACAGAAGAACTGTACAAAAAAGATCTTCATGACCCAGATAATCATGATGATGTGATCACTAATCTAGAGCCAGACATCTTGGAATGTGAAGTCAAGTGGGCCTTAGAAAGCATCACTACGAACAAAGCTAGTGGAGGTGATGGAATTCCAGTTGAGCTGTTTCAAATCCTGAAAGATGATGCTGTGAAAGTGCTGCACTCAATCTGCCAGCAAATTTGGAAAACTCAGCAGTGGCCACAGGACTGGAAAAGGTCAGTTTTCATTCCAATTCCAAAGAAAGGCAATGCAAAAGAATGCTCCAATTACCGCACAATTGCACTCATCTCACATGCTAGTAAAGTAATGCTCAAAATCCTCCAAGCCAGGCTTCAGCAATACGTGAACCGTGAACTCCCTGATGTTCAAGCTGGCTTTAGAAAAGGCAGAGGAACCAGAGATCAAATTGCCAACATCCGCTGGATCATGGAAAAAGCAAGAGAGTTCCAGAAAAACATCTACTTCTGCTTTATCGACTATGCCAAAGCCTTTGACTGTGTGGATCACAATAAACTGTGGAAAATTCTGAAAGAGATGGGAATACCAGACCACCTAACCTGCCTCTTGAGAAATCTGTATGCAGGTCAGGAAGCAACAGTTAGGACTGGACATGGAACAACAGACTGGTTCCAAATAGGAAAAGGAGTGCGTCAAGGCTGTATATTGTCACCCTGCTTATTTAACTT
>SJYT01010135.1:0-10527 GCA_006410635.1 Cephalophus harveyi
CATTTTACCTTGCCTTGATCCTGTCTCCCTCTCCTCACCTGTGCCTTACGCAGCCTTGCGAGCAAAGAGTCATACAATTACGGTAGCTGTGAAAATCAGTAACCTAGAAGCTACTGAGTGAACAAAAAGAGTTTGGAACTCCCCAAAGCCGTATTTCTAGAGAATAATCACCATTTTACATGGATAGTAACTTGTTTAAAAGCTCCATTCTCAGGGATTTCTTTTTTTACTTTATTTTTTTAACCTCACTCTGAGCTCATCCCTAGTTCTGGCTTCTGGACATTTGTTGAAAACAATCAGCAGTAATTAACATTATAGCTGCCTGATGTGGTATTACCAGCCAAGGCTAAGAAGAAGCTGAAAAACTTTTAAAAAGATGAGGAATAAGATGTCATGCTGCTGCTGCTGCTGCTGCTAATTCACTTTAGTCATGTCCAACTCTGTGCAACCCCAGAGATGGCAGTCCACCAGGCTCCCCTGTCCCTGGGATTCTCCAGGCAAGAATACTGGAGTGGGCTGCCATTTCCTTCTTCAATGCATGAAAGTGAAAAGTGAAAGTGAAAGTGAAGTCATTCAATCGTGTCCGACTCTTAGCGACCCCATGGACTGTAGCCCATCAGGTTCCTCTGTCCACGGGATTCTCCAGGCAAGAATACTGGAGTGGGGTGCCGTTGCCTTCTCCATAGGGAACTTTAAAAAGTTGCGACATATTATTTGGAATCTACAGGGTTGCATCTATATGCAGAGATATGCATATGCTCAGGAGAGATCTGTGAAGGCTTTAACTTCTCATTTCTGGGCTTGAGACTGTACAAACAGGAAGCAAAGGCTAAAACAAAGTTGTAAACTGCCTGTGGGAGCATTGAAGGCATGGCCCAACACTCAAAGTCCTTCAGCAAAGGCTGAGAGCCATTTAAGAAAATCCCTGTCCAGTCATAAACTGACACTAAACTAACTGAGCAGAGATTTCAGTGGCTGCACACCACAAAGAATACAGACTTTACAGTCCAGGAATGTTAGCAAACAATACTTACCAGCAACAACAAACTTTGCAAGGAGCAGGATTTGATTTCCATAATTTACACACTTTTTAAATGTTCAATTCTCAACAACAACAAAAATATATATAAGATATACAAAGAAACAGGAAAGTAAAGTCCATACAAAGAAAGAATGAAAAGCGGTCAATGGAAATTGTCCCTGAGGAAGCCAAGACATTGTACTTCTTAGACAAAGATTTTTTAAAATTAACTATTTTATACATGTTAAGAGAACTAAAGGAACCCATGTTTGAATAAAATTTGAGTTGTGTCTTCTCAAATAGAGAATATCAATAAGGAAATAAATTGTTAAAAGAAACAAATAGAAATTCTGTCACTTAAAAGTAAAACAGTTGAATTAAAATTGTTAGTGGACAGACTCAACAGTATATTTAAACTGGCAGAAGAATTAGCAAACTGAGAGATTAATTGAAATTATTTATTTTCAGAGAGAAAAAAGACTAAAGAAGAAATAAACAGAGCCTCATAGACCTGTGGAATAATATACACATAATAATATATAATTATACCTGTGGAATAATATACCTGTGGAATATCAATATACACATAAAGGAGTGTCAGAAGAAGAGTAGAGACAGAAAGGATATAAAGGATGCTTGAAGACGTAATAGTGGAAAAAATCTCAAATTTGGTTTAAAAACACATTAATCTGCACATTGAACAAGCTCAATGAATCAAAGTAGAAAAACTCAGATAAACCATTATCTAGCCATAATAGTTGTGGAGCCCTATACTGAGGTCATAGGGCAATAACTCCAGAATTCGCCACGTTCCATGACAACCATTGGCAGAAGCCACCCTGTTTGTTATGAGCCATCCTGTCACTAACCAGCCAGCTCCCATCTCCATATTAGGCAAAGTGGGCACCAAAAGACCGTTGACCAATGACTTAATGCCACCCTTCCCCTTAGGAATTTTCTTTGTCTTGAGACTATAAATACTGGCCATAAGCCAAACTGTTGGCTTTCCCTTGAGCAGCCCGCTGTTTTAATAGCATCCTGTTGGCTCCTCCTGGTCTGTCAGGAAGCTGGCCTGCTGTCCTTGCAGCAGCTCTCACTGTCTAAGCCCTTTCATCTCAATAAATTCTTTCTCTTCTAAGATATGCTGTGTCTCAAAATTCTTTTTCCCACCCATGCTGACTGCCTTGACAACAATCATACTGTCAAAAGGCAAAGACAACGAGAAAATAATTAGAGAAAGGAAACTCATCAAATACAAGAGGTCCTCATTAAGGTCACCTGCTGATAGAATTTTCAGAAACTATAGCGGCCTTCAGGCCCCACATGATATAAGGCATAGGGATGGTGTGTTCAAGCACTGAAAGAAAAAAAAATGTCAAACAAGAATTCTATAGTCAACAAAACTGTACTTCAAGAGCAAAGGAGAAAAAAGACATTCCCAGATAAAAAGTGAGAAACAAGAAATATTAAGTGTTGTACTTTATGTTCAAATGAAAGAGCGCTAGACATCAACTCAAATCCATATAAAGAAATAAAAGAATACCAGTAAAGATAATTACATATCAACAGGTATATATGAGAGGCTATAAACATATTTTTATTTGGAATGCTTTTCTTTTATCTAATTTAAATAATATGTATAAAGAAACATTACCCAACCTTTAAAAAGAAGGAAATTCTGCATTTGTGACAACATGTATCCAGTTGCTAAGTCATGTCCAACTCTTTGTGACCCCATGGACTGCAGCATGCCAGGTTTCCTTGTCATTCACAATCTCCCAAAGCTTGCTCAAACTCATGTCCATTGAGTTGGTGATGCTATACAACCATCTTGTCCTCTGTCATCCTCTTCTCTTCCTGCCTTTAATATTTCCCAGCAGCAGGGTCTTTTTCAACAAGTTGGCTGTTTGCATCAGGTGGCCAAAGTATTGGAGCTTCAGCCTCAGCATCAATCCTTCCAATGAATATTCAGGACTGATTTCCTTTAGGATTGATTGGTTTGATCTCGTTGCAGTTCAAGGGATTCTCAAGAGTCTTCTCAAACACCACAGCTCGAAATCACCAATTCTTCAGTGCTCAGCTTTCTTTATGGTCCAACTCTCACATTCATACATGAATGACTATAGGAAAAACCATACCTTTGACTACATGAAACTTTGTCAGCAAAATAATGTCTCTGCTTTTTAATATGCTGTTTAGGTTTGTTGTAACTTCTCTTCCAAAGAACAAGCATCTTATAATTTCACAGCTGCAGCCACCATCTGCAGTGATTTTTGGACCCCAAGAAAATAGTCTGTCACTGTTTCCATTGTTTCCCCATCTATTTGCTATGAAGTGATGGGACTGGATGCCATGATCTTCACTTTTTGAATGTTTTGAGTTTTAAGCCAGCTTTTTCACTCTCCTCTTTCACCTTCATCAAGAGGCACTTTAGTTCCTCTTCGCTTTCTGCCATAAGGGTGGTGAGAAATTTAAGAAAACCTAAATAAATAGACATATCATATTCATGAGTCAGAGGAGCTATATTATTAAGATAACAATCCCTATATTGGTCTGCAGATTCAGTGTGATTCCTATTAGAACCTCACATGGCTTTTTGGTAGAAATTGATATCTTGATTCTAAAATTCATATGGAATTGCAAAGCACTGAGAATTGTCAAAACAATCTTGCAAAAGAAGAACAAAGCACTCCCATTTCTTGATTTCAAAGCAGCTATAAAGCTACAATAATCAAGATTATGTGGTACTGATATAAGATAGACATTTAGATCAATGGAATAAGATGGAGAGTCCAGGAATAAACCTATGAATTTATGATCAACTATTATTGACTAGGCCAAAGACTTTGACTGTGTGGATCACAATAAACTGTGGAAAATTCTGAAAGAGATGGGAATACCAGACCACCTGACCTGCCTCTTGAGAAACCTATATGCAGGTCAGGAAGCAACAGTTAGAACTGGACATGAAACAACAGACTGGTTCCAAATAGGAAAAGGAGTACGTCAAGGCTGTATATTGTCACCCTGCTTATTTAACTTCTATGCAGAGTACATCACGAGAAACGCTGGCTGGAAGAAGCACAAGCTGGAATCAAGATTGCTGGGAGAAATATCAATAACCTCAGATATGCAGATGACACCACCCTTATGGCAGAAAGTGAACAGGAACTAAAAAGCCACTTGGTGAAAGTGAAAGAGGAGACTGAAAAAGTTGGCTTAAAGCTCAACATTCAGAAAACTAGATCATGGCATCTGGTCCCACCACTTCATGGGAAATAGATGGGGAAACAAAGGAAACAGTGTTGGACTTTATTTTTTTGGGCTCCAAGATCACTGCAGATGGTGATTGCAGCCATGAAATTAAAAGATGCTTACTCCTTGGAAGGAAAGTTATGACCAACCTAGACAGCATATTAAAAGGCAGAGACATTACTTTGCCAACAAAGGTCCATCTAGTCAAGGCTATGGTTTTTCCAGTGGTCATGTATGGATGTGAGAGTTGGACTGTGAAGACAGCTGAGGGCCGAAGAATTGATGCTTTTGAAATGTTGTGTTGGAGAAGACTCTTGCGAGTCCCTTGGACTGCAAGGAGATTCAACCAGTCCATTCTAAAGGAGATCAGCCCTGGGATTTCTTTGGAAGGATTGATGTTGAAGCTGAAACTCCAATACTTTGGCCACCTCATGCAAAGTGATGACTCATTTGAAAAGACCCTGATACTGCGAAAGATTGAGGGCAGGTGGAGAAGGGGATGACAGAGGAAGATGGCATCACTGACTCAATGGACATGAGTTTGGATAAACTCCAGGAGTTGGTGATAGACACGGAGGCCTGGCATGCTGCTACTCCTGCCTCTTCTACACATCTAGATGTGTATAAGAGACAGGATTTATAGCATTTGCAATTTCCATGGTATGATTACTCCCACTGTGGCTGATTTCAAGCTTAATGTATAGCATAGCATCGCTGAACAGAGTGAGGAAGAAAATGCACGCTAGCACACCATTGTATAGAAATCCATACATATGCATGCACGAACAACACATGCAAAAAAACCTCAAGAACCAAAATAATAATGAAATTAACAAAATAATTAAAATAGGATGAGTTTTGAGTACTTATTACCTTTGTATTTAATATGACTTGTGTCTTTGTAAGTTTATAAAGTTTAATTTTTACAAAAAAAGTAAATCCAAGAAGTCTATGAATTTATTTTGTGATAAATGGACAAATGCTAATGTTTCTTTGAAAAATAAAATGAAATCACACTCTACAAGTATACAAAACTAAATTTCATATAAATTAGCTAAATGGAAAAAGTATTAGAATAGAACTTCTGAGAAGATTTTTGTAATCTTGAATGGGTAAGGCCTTTCTAAGGTAGATTGAAAAAAAACACAGGTATCAAGAGGGAAATATAGAAGGAACTGACTACATACAAATTAAAATTTTCTGTATAAAAAAAGCATTAAAAAGGAGAAGGAAATAATTACAATACATTTAATAGGCAATCTATTTTTGTAATTTAGAGGATTTCTACAACCAATAGGTAAACTATGAACAATCTAATAGAATAATGGGTAAGGTATGTAAACAGGCAATTCACAGGTGAAAAAAACAAATGGCTAGTAATATGAAAAGACAGCCTTTCTAGCAGTTGTGGAAATGTAAGTTAAAAAAATAAGATATCTTTGACCATCTGATTGACCAAAATAGCTGTAAATTTTGTAATGCCCATGTCTGCAGAAATGTGGAGGAATGAATATTTTTCTTAACAGTTAATGGGAGTTTGAGTAGTCATATAGCCTATTTGGAAGGTAATTTGGCATTATCTACCAAAAGTTCAAATATGCATATCTTTTGACTTTACAGTTGTGCTGCTGAGAATACCAGTCTTAAAAACATCTCTCTCCATAGAATAAGTGGAAATTAATAGAGAGCTTCTTTTGTGTAGAGAAATTAAGATTCCCCTCAGTATTGATAGAAATAGAAACGACTTTACCAATATTAGCAAAAGTTAAAAAATTTCATATCATCTGAACTGGTAAATTCTATCACAGGCAATTTGTCATGAGGAAATTATTGTAACTGTGAAAAAGTTTTTTACTTAGAGTCATAGCATCATCATACTTAATAGGTAAAAATTTGAATTTATTTAAGTCTAAACAGGAAAATGTGAAGTAATCCATGGAAAATTTGCTCAATAGAATATTATGACACCACTGAAAATTATATTCATGAAGATAATTTATGATTAACATAGAAAGTGCTTCTGAGATCGTATTTTACAGAAAATTCAAGGTACAAAATTTTCATGACTTCTCATCCCAGTAGTGTTCAATAAGTACCTACCTGCCTGTTGCTTGTAGAGCCCCTTTCCATAGAACAGCCTCAGGCTTTCTAGCCTCATCTACCCATTTTCCCTTCCCTGCCTCCTCAACTGTGGAGTTTCCCTTGTGTCTGCCTCTCTCTGAGTTAGTCCATGCTGCAGCCAGCCTCTCTACTGTTTCCTGGCTTTTACCTTTCAGGTGGCTCAGTGATGAAGAATCCACCTGCAAATACAGGAGACCCAGGACACACGGGTTGGATCTCTAGGTTGGGAAGATACCCTGAGAGGAAATGGCAACCTGTTCCAGTATTCTTGCCTGGAAAACTCCATGGACAGAGGAGCCTGGCAAGCTACAATCCAGGGTGTTGCAAAGAGTTGAATGCAACTGAGCACGCACACACCTGTCTTTCAGCATCTGTTGCTGTGGTCCTAACTCCTCCTGCTTCATTCTACCCAGGCACCACCATTCTTTCTGTATTCCCCAAGGCTTTGGAATACAAGGTGGGTGTCTATAATAGGCTCTGACTGAGGAGTTAGGGATAACAGAGGGCAATTTGAAAACAGCACTGGAAAGATCATCAACATGAATGTATAATACCATTGCAAGAAATGGGTCGTGCCCTCCCCTCAGTGGAACTCTGGAAAGTGAAAGTGAAATTCGCTCAGTTGTGTCCGACTCTTTGTGACCCCATGGACTATACAGTCCATGGAATTCTCCAGGCCCAATTACTGGAGTGGGTACCCTTTCCCTTCTTCAGGGGATCTTCCCAACCCAGGGATCAAACCCAGGTCTTCTGCATTGCAGGTGATTCTTTACCAGCTGAGTCACAAGGAAAGCTTGGTGCCAACTATTAAAATAGTAATGTGCTTTCTTCTCGTATTGAAAAAAATATGCATCTTTGAATTGAGGAAATATATGGTGGTTTTAATCATACATGCCTCCTGTGGTTGATGGTCTGTCAAGAGCTCTGTATTCTGAGACTGGGGCTAGGTTCAGCGACAAGGATCCTCGCTGCTATCTGTGGTGGCCCAGGGTTGGCCTCTTAGTTAGTTAGTGTTAATAGTCATCATTAAATAGTTTTATATGCTAAACCTATTTCCACAGGCAAGAGAGGAAATCAAATTCTCTAACCTCAGAATAGGGACAGCTTGGGCTGTCTCAGAACCACATTAGGCAAAATAAAACAAAATTGTACTTTCCTGTGAAATGGTGCTGTCCTCATATCCATGCACTGGAAGAAAGATGACTCGTGACTCCGTGCCCTGGTCAGTCATGTCCACAGGCTGCCAGTAGTCAAGGAGAGGGCAGGAAATGACCTTGAGTGGCTCCCCACAATGTGCTGCTGGAGAGGTAAGCAGCGGTGTCTTCAGGATATTTTAAGGGTCTGCAATCTTATTAAACTCCTGCTAATAAGCACAACTTCCTTATTTATCAGAATAATATGGTCCAGGATAAGAGAGAGAGAGCCTAGTCTTCAGCTTTCAGGAAATAAACTTTTTTTCCTGTGTTACCCCACAGCTGTGAACCCAAAATTAATCATTTTACTTTTTTAATATTGACCTTAACTGTGATGTACCAAGCTCATATCTGAGTGTTTAATTCTATCTCAATTCTCGATTTTAAAAATTATTATCACCTGATGACTAAGAAAACCATGATAAATATCAAGCTTCCGTTCTAAATAGTAGTTCAGGCTACTTTGAGAAGAAAAATTCTGGCCTTATTTTTCTTTGTGGTAGAAGAAAATCTTGAATTTCAGATGATCTGTTGATTGGGTCCATCAAAATTTCAATCAGAATATCTAGGATGGTGGCTCAGTGGTAAAAGAGAATCAGCCAATGCAGGAGACATGGGTTCAATCCCTGATCTGAGAAGATCCCACATACCACAGAGTAACTAATCTTGTGTGCCACAACTACCGAGGCTGTGCTCTAGACCCCTGGAGCTGCAACAACTGAAGCCCGCGTGCCCGAAAGCTGGTGCTCTGCAACAAAAGAAGCCACTGCAAGAAGAACACTTCACGCCGCCGCTAGAGAGTAGCCCCCACTCACCACAACTTGAGAAAAGCCCACTCAGCAATGAAGACCTAGTACAACTAAAAATAAATAAAATTCTAAAATAAGTCAATAATCATGTCTCATTAAAACAGAAAGAATATCTAGGATGACTTTTATCCTTTCATGTAGGGAGTTGTGCAGACTGTTTCTCTCTTCCTTGAGAATCCTTTCTTTCTCCATGTTACAGACTGGTTTGGGACCAAGTGCAGTTCAGAGGAAGCCTCCTGGGCTCCCCGCTGAGCAGAGTTTCCTGCAGAGCTGAAGCTTCCATTAAACACTCAGGGAAGCAGTCAGAGGCAGTGGCCTTGCAGGCAGATCCCCACTCCATCCTCTGACAGTTTAAATTTGGCATGAAGAATCCACTCCAGTACTATTGCCTGGAAAATCTCATGGACAGAGGAGCCTGGTAGGCTACAGTCCATGGGGTAGCAAAGAGTCGGACACGACTTCACTTTTACTTTCACTTTCATGATGAAGCAGGTGGCAGGATAGAGAAGATAGTTCCTGCTGTTTCACTGGGAAAGTTAAAACATGTGAGTTGATGGAAGACCACCAGGCATGAAATAGAGCTCTGCTTAAGAAAGAAAGCTCCAGATATGGGCCCTGAGACTGGGTCTGTGTCCAACTCGCACCATATTACTTTAGGTGTTGAGCAGCTGGTTACAAAGCCTCTGGCCAGCTTGAGCTTTCCTTTCAGCTAAGATTGACTAGGGGCTTCCCTGGTGGCTCAGAGGTTAAAGCGTCTGCCTCTGATGTGGGAGACCCGGGTTCGATCCCTGGGTCGGGAAGATCCCCTGGAGAAGGAAATGGCAATCCACTCCAGTATTCTTGCCTGGAGAATCCCATGGGCAGAGAAGCCTAGTAGGTTACAGTCCACGGGGTCGCAAAGAGTCGGACACGACTGAGCGACTTCACCTCCTCACCTCAACTGGTAAAGAATCTGCCTGCAATGTTGTAGACCTGGGTTCAATCCCTGGGTTGGGAAGATCGTGGAGAAGGGAACAGCTACCCACTCCAGTGTTCTGGCCTGGAGAATTCCATGATTGAGTAAGAATGTGCATAAACATTCAGTTCAGTTCAGTTGCTCAGTTGTGTCTCTCTGCGACTCCATGAATCACAGTACACCAGGCCTCCCTGTCCATCACCAACTCCCGGGGATGACCCAAACTCATGTCCAACAAGTCGGTGATGCCATCCAGCCATCTCATCCTCTGTTGTCCCCTTCTCCTCCTGCCCCCAATCCCTCCCAGCATCAGAGTCTTTTCCAATGAGTCAGCTCTTCGCATGAGGTGGCCAAAGTACTGGAGTTTCAGCCTCAGCATCAGTCCTTCAAATGAACACCCAGGACTGATCTCCTTTAGGAACCAGTACTATTGCCTGGAAAATCTCATGGACAGAGGAGCCTGGTAGGCTACAGTCCATGGGGTAGCAAAGAGTCGGACACGACTTCACTTTTACTTTCACTTTCATGATGAAGCAGGTGGCAGGATAGAGAAGATAGTTCCTGCTGTTTCACTAGGAAAGTTAAAACATGTGAGTTGATGGAAGACCACCAGGCATGAAATAGAGCTCTGCTTAGGAAAGGAAGCTCCAGATATGGGCCCTGAGACTGGGTCTGTGTCCAACTAGCACCATATTACTTTAGGTGTTGAGCAGCTGGTTACAAAGCCTCTGGCCAGCTTGAGCTTTCCTTTTAGCTAAGATTGACTAGGGCTTTACTGGTGGCTCAACTGGTAAAGAGTCTGCCTGCAATGTTGTAGACCTGGGTTCAATCCCTGGGTTGGGAAGATCATGGAGAAGGGAACAGCTACCCACTCCAGTGTTCTGGCCTGGAGAATTCCATGATTGACTAAGAATGTGCATAAACATTCAGTTCAGTTCAGTTGCTCAGTTGTGTCTCTCTGCGACTCCATGAATCACAGTACACCAGGCCTCCCTGTCCATCACCAACTCCCGGGGATGACCCAAACTCATGTCCAACAAGTCGGTGATGCCATCCAGCCATCTCATCCTCTGTTGTCCCCTTCTCCTCCTGCCCCCAATCCCTCCCAGCATCAGAGTCTTTTCCAATGAGTCAGCTCTTCGCATGAGGTGGCCAAAGTACTGGAGTTTCAGC
>SJYT01010145.1:0-45518 GCA_006410635.1 Cephalophus harveyi
TGAAAAAAGAAAACTTGAAGTTCATCTTATACTTCTAGAGATGAAATTGGGAAAAGAGATTATTGAATTGAATTTTGTCTAAAGATAACTAACAGAGACAAGGTATTCAGTAATAATTCTGCTGCAGTAGGTAAGAAACAGCAGTCAAATACTAACTTTACATATATACTTTTAGTTTGTTTTCTCATGTTTTAATAATGATTTAGAGAATCTAGAATAGATTTCTCGTATGTCCATTAGTCTTTCAAAGAAAGCCATTTTAAATGCTTGAGCGCTATTCAGTTGCAGTCCGTTTGTGGTTCCGTTCTCTATGGGACAGCATCTAAGATACGAAGTAAAGCAAGATTTCTGTATACTTAAGATGTCAGATCTGAAGTGCCTGACATTCTATTGTAAACAGTTGAGAAGCTGATTCTCATTTCAGCACTGGTGTCAAAAGTCATGTCACCTGAAAGTGCTCCCAATATTATCCCAATAAATATTTTGAATTTTCTTCAGCAACTGAGTCTTAACCATATGTCATATGAGTGATATTTAATTTGGGAGAAAAAAAGGCATTCATTCATTGAAGGACCTTAGATGGCTTCTGGGACATCTGGTTTCAAGTACCATGGCACTCTGTACCCTCAAATAGCTGTATTAATTGGCCTACAGAATGGGTTATTTAAGAATAGCTCTTTAAATGCTGAGAAATTGCTACTAAATATAGTGATTTTAGTTTTGGTGTAATTAATGGTGAACTAATCTTCTAAAAGTAATCAACTAAATCCAGCTGCTTCTGCCAGACAAAAGCAGCACGAGTTAAGAAACTAATTTGACTGTTGCTATAATAAAGGCCATGATCTCATTTTCTGAATGTTGAGCCTTAAGCCAACTTTTCCACTCTCCTCTTTCACTTTCATCAAGAGGCTTTTTAGTTCCTCTTCACTTTCTGCCATAAAGGACCTTAGTTGGCAAAGTAATGTCTCTGCTTTTGAATATACTATCTAGGTTGGTCATAACTTTTCTTCCAAGGAGTAAGCGTCTTGTAACTTCATGGCTGCAGTCATCATATGCAGTGATTTGGGAGCCCTAAAAAATAAAGTTTGACACTGTTTCCACTGTTTCCCCATCTATTTCTCATGAAGTGATGGGATCGGATGCCATGATCTTCGTTTTCTGAATGTTGAGCTTTAAGCCAGCTTTTTTGCTTTCCTCTTTCACTTTCATCGAGAGGCTTTTTAGTTCCTCTTCGCTTTCTGCCATAAGGGTGGTGTCATCTGCATATCTGAGGTCATTGATATTTCTCCCGGCAATCTTGATTCCAGCTTGTGATTCTTCCAGCCCAGTGTCTCTCATGATGTACTCTGCATATAAGTTAAATAAGCAGGGTGACAATATACAGACTTGACGTACTCCTTTTCCTATTTGGAACCAGTCTGTTGTTCCATGTCCAGTTCTAACTGTTGCTTCCTGACCTGCATACAGATTTCTCAAGAGGCAGGTTGGGTGGTCTGGTATTCCCATCTCTTTCAGAATTGTCCACAGTTTATTGTGATCCACACAGTCAAAGGCTTTGGCATAGTCAATAAAGCAGAAATAGATGTTTTTCTGGAACTCTTGCTTAGCGCTTACTAAAATGAGTTAATGTGTCTTCCTTTTAGTGACAGTAAGAACAAAGAAAGATTTGGAAACTAGACCTCAGAAAAATGCAATTAATCAGAATACCTCAGTTGCCAGTATTCTTCTAATGGCTTAATTTATCCATTGTTACCAGATTATCATAGAAATCAGTGGAACACATTCTCACATTTTTCCCTTGCTAATTTGGAAATATATGAAAACATTTAAGTCATTTAGAGAGATGTAGGTTTCTCTAAGTTGATGAATACCGATGTGCTTGTTACAAGTTTTGTTTCTATTTTATTGAAATAAAGTTGATTTGCAAGGTTGTGTTTATTGTTTACAGCAAAGTAAGTTATACATATATATAAAGCATACATCTATATATATATTATTTTTCATATTCTTTTGCATTATGATTTATCACAGGACTCTGAATATAGTTCCCTGTGCTCTACAGTAGGGCCTTTTTGTTCATCCATTCTATATATACACCGGTTTGCACTTGCTAATTCCAAACTCCCAATACATCCCTTTCCCACCTGCAGTCCCTTGGCAACCACCAGCCTATTTTCTGTGACCCTGATTCTGTTTCTGTTTCATAGATAGGTTCATTTATGTCATTTTTTAGATTTCACATATAAGTGATATCATATGGTATTTGTTTTTCTCTTCCTGACTTACTTCACTTAGCGTGTTAATCTCTAGCTGCATCCATGTTGCTGCAAATGGCATTATGAAATACTTTCTTGGAAAAAGCACAAAACTTTTGAGGGACTACTAACTAATGGAACTTAAAACAATGTCGCAGAAACATCTAATTATGTATAGAGTTAGTGTAGTTTTCATTGTTTTTCTTCCAAAATACCTATTCAACACAGTTAAAGCAATGACAAACAGCTAATCAATAAAACAGTAAGAAGAGTAATTTCAGTGACTTCACTTTTGTCTTTAGAAGTAACTCCTTTGATTCCTCAGGTTCAGTCAAATTGTTATTATTCTATTCACTATAGCTATTCATTAAGGAGCAATGTTTAGCAAATAATTCCTGAGCGTACACTTAAAATGCAGGGGTTTTCTTTTGCTTCCTCCTACAGAAACATGACTTCAGACAGGCCCTCTTTCTTCAAATGTCTTTAATTAATGTGCTTGCCCCTTCCTATGTTCATCAAAAGTTATTGATAAATATACCACCTTTGACATATTCCCAATAATTGTTACTGTGCCTGGAAAATTAGAATCTAAATCCACAAAACAAAGTCTCAACTATATATGTTTCCCTACACATTGATAAGGTTCATTCATCTAAACAAATTATTTTTTGTTTTCTACTTCTACTCATGAATTTCATGTAGACATGTCTTTGACTTCAGGGATTACTTTTGCATTTGAGCATTGAAAATTTCAAGAAATAGTGCTTTGGAAAAAATAAATCTCCTTTTAAAACTCTTAAGATAAGCTTAGTGGAAGTCATCATTAAAATGAAACATTAATTGATGATTTAAACATTAAAATGATTTGCTACTCACTATTAAAAATGAAATTTTAACTTTTTACAGACATTATAGGAGTTCAATAAAATACTAAAAGCATAGATATTGTGTGTCCAGAATACAAACTGGCAAAAGGAAGAACAATGTCTACCTGATGGTTTTTACCCAACTAGACTAATGCTAGTTGTGGCTTAGATTTAACTATTTAGTAACTCCTGATTGATTGGAGTTTATACTAATTAGCTTAAATAAAGCAGATAAATAAAACAGATAAAATAAAACATTTAAAAATTATCATAGAATGAAATCGTTGTGGGTGTACTTCACCTTAAGTATCTATAGATGGTGCCAATATGACATTCAAGTCCCCTAGAAGAAATCTAAAAGTCTAATGACATACTTAAACTTATCTTCACTAATCTGAAAAACAGGCTATAACCAACTAAATATGATTTTTTATTTATCCCTGAGTCACAATTTTTCTGTCAGATTTCATGAGCTTCAATCACCTTCTGTATTCAGGACATAGGAATGAATTCTTGCAGGCTTGGCCAAGGAATTAGAAAAACTAGCAAACCAAAAAAAGTCAACTAATCATACTTCAATAAAGTTTTATGTATTTGCCCATGTACAGACCAAAGTAAAAAATCCTACATTCTATTTATATAGACTCTAAGTGGAATGTAATTGCTGAGAAATTATATAGACTCTAACTGTTAAGGAAACTTTGAAGATTAACTATTTTTCTTGATAAGGACACTGATTCCCAAGATGACTATAATATTTCCATGTTTTTCTTTAGCTGTTTTTCAGTAGAAACAGAATTAGAACTCCCATTCCTTAGTTGCAACCCACTGTCCATGCAGCATCCTGAGTAGTCTTATTGGAGTCTCTCTGTCTTTCTTTGTCTCTATTACTAATATTTTCTGAAAGTGTCTTTAATTCTTTCTTTTTCAGAAACATCAAAGTTGTAACTTCCTGACTTGGCCAATTCTAGCCAGTACCTGAAGTGTTCCTCAAATTGGTCCATTAAGAAGTAGGAAGTTAATCTGTTCCCAAATGGCTTATCTAAGTATATTCTTAAAAGAAGAGTTTTTTTTTTTTTAATCACGCAGTGGGACTATAAAGAATCCTACCCTGTTTTGTATTAACCTAGATAATAAAACTAAAGAGAAAGCGACCATGCAGCAGCAAAATGTTTATTAAAATCTTGTTTTAAATGTGTTAATATTTCCAGCAGGCATACAAAGTAGCTCAAATGTTAGCAAATTGTCTGTATTAAACCATCTGTCAAATGACACCTCAGTTCAGTTCATTTCAGTTGCTCGGTCGTGTCCAACTCTTTGAGACCACGTGAACTGCAGCACGCCAGGCCTCCCTGTCCATCACCAACTCCCAGAGGCCACCCAAACCCATGTCCATTGTGTTGGTGATGCCATCCAACCATCTTATCCTCTGTCATCCCCTTCTCCTGACCTCAGTCTTTCCCAACATCAGGATCTTTTCACATGAGTCAGCCCTCCGCATCAGGTGACCAAAGTATTGGAGTTTCAGCTTCAACATCAGTCCCTCCAATGAACACCCAGGACTGATCTAGGTCTATAATTAGAGCCGATGGTTAAAAAAATAAAAGAGAGAGCCTCATGTATTCTGCACACAAATTTCCAATCTTTCATCTGCTGAGTCAAACATCATTTCACAGAGGGAAAAGACCCAAGTATTGATTCTTATAGCAATAAAACGTCATGCTGTTATTTCTTGATATCTGCTGAGTGCAATTTAGAATTAGCTTTCCCCCTCATAAATTCAATGACTTTTAGCTACGGCCTGCTTCTTTGAGAACTTTATACTACACTGTTTCATTCCTGAAAATTTCCCTCCACTTTTCCCCAGAAACCATATAGATATAAACCAACCTTATTCCTTCACACATGAAGAGAAGGGGTGGGGGAGAAAGAGAAAGAACCTCCTTTCATTATAGAATGAAATAAAATAAAATGTCATCAAGTATTAATACCATATTAAAGGAAAATGGTGTTCATGGTTTTCAAAATTTTCCCTGATAGTTCTTGATCAATCTGATTAAATCTTAGATATTTTCCAAGATACATACTTGTGATCCAAACAGCCCTTATATAACCCTTGCTATTGTTACTTACCTCAGTGGAGATTATTATGATAAAAATAAAGTACAGTTATCTTCGAACAGCAGAGCAAAACTAAAAAAAGAAAAACTTCATAAGCTTAAACTTTAATTGCTTTGAAGGTGATTTGTTTTATGAACTTAATAACTGGCATTATATCAAAGACATTAAAGCAGTTTTCAGGCTAAATATTTTTTGTCCAAAGAAGCTGAACATTTTCACTTGAAAAAAAGTGAAGATGAGTCTTCATTTTCACTCATCTTCTCATTAGAGTAGATAGTTGCACTGGCTTTCTTTTTAAGCTTTCATCAATTTTCTTTTTACTATATAGTAAACAAACAGGAAAATAGAAAACTTCCATAGTAAATATAATGGCTTGTCATAAGCCCCAGAAATCAGGCAACAGATCAAAGCTCATAATCTGTCTTACAACCACCACCCCTCTTGAAGTAACACAGTCCCTTATTAGTGATAATGTTTGGGTCTAACAGAATGAAAATGAAATTCTTTCCTGCTTACTTTAGAAGTTTATTCCGTATTTTGTTAATGAGGGCTGTATGTCAGCCATTTTGGAAGCATCTAGTATATACTGCAAAGAGTCCTTAACAATACAAGCATTATTTATATGGGAGTTAAATTGTTTTGTTTTACTTTGACTATGAATAATAAAGAAGTGTTTTAATGAAAATATCATTGACAGTGAAAAAGCTTTCATCTTTGCTTCTGTAAGAAACGAATTGCCAGTCTAGGTTCAATGCAGGATACAGGATGTTTGAGGCTGGTGCACTGGGATGACCCAGAGAGATGGTATGGGGAGATAGGTGGGAGGGGGTTTCAGAATTGGGAACTCATGTGCACCTGTGGCGGATTCATGTTGATGTATGGCAAAACCAATACAGTATTGTAAAGTAAAATAAAGTAAAATTTTTAAAAAATGAAAAAAAATCTAGGAATGTGACTTGTCATTCGGACAGAGATAGAAATTAGCCCTCACTGTCTATAGATCATCAGTGGCTATGTGCTGCACTCTTTTCTTTCTTTGTTTTAAAACTTTGGTTACATTTTCTGGTGGCAAGAGATACAAGTACTTTTTTTCTCACTTTCCTGGAAAGAACTGTTCATAAGCAAATTGTGTAAACTGTAGACTGCTAAGAGACGACTAAGTGATTATTTTATGTAAATCTCCCATAGTCTCAGTTTTAAACTTGCTAAATTTTAGGAGTTTGATGTTTAGCTTGGAAAAATGAGAGGCTAGAAAGTTAGGAGAAAGTATCTGGGGGTAGATAGATGGCACTACTGTGTGCTATAATAATTTATTTTTCCTCTTTAGAAAGTAAGAAATGTATGGATTTTACAACAGTGTTTCTGAAACTTTAATTAAAGTAAGAATCATCTGAAATGCTTGTTAAAAATTTTTGTCAACTCCTTGTTAATTTTTTTTTTTTTTTTTTTTTGTCAACTCAAATGCAGTAAATTAAAGTCTTGGGGGCCAGGAAGTAATTTTGATGCAGATGGCCAAATATGACTTTTAAAATTCTAACTGTTTACCCCTCTGCTGTCAAGATGGCTACAGAAATACGCTAAGGCTGTCTTTAGCAGTCTGGGCCAATGGCTCCATGACTCTGGTTTCCTACTAGATATATCTGGGAGAGGTGACGACCACAGCACAGATCAACTGAGCCAGACTATTTGGAGAAGAGTCTGATGCACACACAGCTCTACGTATTCCTGACTAGAACAGACTGCTGAGGACTGACTGGAGTAACACAGTTTTGCATGTTCTCCTGAAATACTGGGTGTGAAATCCCAGAAATACCTGCCAACACCAGAAGAGTAACTAAAGATAGGCAAAAAATATTGGATTGGCCAAGAAATCCGTTCTGATTTTCCATAACATCGTATGGGGAAAAAACCCAAATGAACTTTTTGGCCAACCCAATAATTGATATCATCTAAAGTCAGAGGGATATGGAAATATACTGACAGGTTTCTTCTTCAAAAGATGAGACTCATCATTTCCTATTTGTATGGTATAAACACACGTAGAGAAGAGTGAACTTAAGCATACTGCTCAGTTTATTAGCATAAAGAGTACAGACTTGTACAACCAGCTCCAGACCAAACAGCAGACAGTTACCAAAGGTTCTCATTATTCTCCCTTCCAATCACTGTGTCAATAAGGAAAACCATTATCCTGAATTTTAAAAGAACAAATTAGTTTTGCTATTTCCTATGCTTTATATAGGTGGAACTACACTTTATATAATGGAACTTTCTCTTGCTAGTTTCTTTCCCTTAATGTGTTTGCAAACTTCATCAGTATTGTTGCTAAAACTGTATATTGCTCATTCACATTCCTATTTATTCTGTGTATCTGTTCATCAGTTCTATTATGTATTAATGTTTTGGTAATTATGCATTTTGTAAAACATATGTATGATTTTTACTAAATCAATCTATGAGTTGAACTACTTGTTGCTAGAATATTCATATGTTCCAAAGTTGTACCAATTCACAGTTCCACTGTACAAGAATCCAGTTTCTCTCTGTCTTCAACAACATTTTTCTTAACTGTAATCATATTGGTGGTTATGAAATGTTATTATGTTATATCCTGGATTAATTCACATTTCTCTTATAATTAATTAATTTAAGCGTCTGCTTATAAGTTTACTGGCCATTGGAATAACCTTGTTCATAAAGTTTCTTCACATCTGGAAATCTGGCCCACTTTTGTTGGGTCACCAATCTTTTACTTATAGATTTGTAAGGGTTCTGTTTATACTCTTGACAGAAGCCTTTTGTCATGCATATGGATTGTGAGTATTTTCTCCCAATCCATAGCTCAGTTCTTCACTTCCCTTATGGTAACTTTTAAGGATAGAAATTATCTTTAACATAATACAGTTTTTCAACTCTTTTTGTTCATGCTTACTACTTCTTCTGTCCTATTTAATATTTCTTGGCCTACTCCAAGGTCATGAAAATGCCCTCATATGTTTTGCTCTAACATTCTTCTTTTATTAATAAATTGCATTTCAGCAATCCACCTAGAATTATGTGGTGAGGTAGAAACCAAAGTACTTTTTCTCTGTATAGCTATATTAAACTCAGCACCATTTACTGAAAAGATAAAGCATTCTTTCCTATATCTTTTCTTTCTTTGATAAATCAGGTGAAAATACATATAATGGTCTATTTCTAAACTCTTTATTCTGTTCTGTTTGCAGTTTATCTTTGTACCAAATCACATTATATTAGTTATATATTACAAGTATACTAATGAGCATATTTTGTGATCATGATGTTAGTGTGTTGAAATAAGAAATTCTGTGGTTGATGTGACATATGGGTAGTGTGTGGTCTCTGTGTGCACAGGCACTCACATTTGTGTGTGTTTCACAGAACTACTTGGTCTTTTTTTTTTTTTTAATATACAACTAATTTAATTAAATATTACTCAAGCTGCCAGATCATACAGAGTTTAAGCATAGCTAATATTTTTGGACATATTTAAAAAGGAGAAAGTAACTTTTGCATACTGGACTTCCATGTGCAAGCAAATGATGTAATGGATTAATAAAAAGAAGGCCAGATTTGATAAGGGTTTCCCAACACAATGCTAATATTCCTTGCAAGGCAACTTCTTATCTAGTTAGTTGATGAAAGCTCAATAATTTGTCTTTCACAACAAATCAAGCTATAACTCTACCAAATAAAAGCAAGTGATCATATAATTGATCATATTGTTAACCTTGAGGGAAGAGATTTTAATTTGCAGCAGTATATAAAATATTGCAATCTATTAATGATTCCATGTTCTGCCTAGTAGTCTGTCAATTCTTATAATAAAATTAGATAAAATTCATGAGTTTATTATGTTAAAGGGCATCCAGTCTGAAAGAGGAGTCTTTCGTAGGTTGGAAATTAGAAAATTGAATCAAAATTGCAAAAAAATCAAGAAAGGAGCCTTACTCAAGACACACACACACACACACACACACACACACACACACACACAATGTTGGATACAGGATGCTTGGGGCTGGTGCACAGAGATGATCCAGAGAGATAATATGGGGTGGGAGGTGGGAGGGGGGTTCAGGATTGGGAGCTCGTATACACCTGTGGCGGATTCATGTCAATGTATGGCAAAACCAATACAGTATTGTAAAGTAAAATAAAGTAAAAATAAAATTAAAAAAAAAAAAAGAAGAAATGGGGGGAGATAAAGGAGTGATAAACTCCTTTGACTGCTTCTGTAATTACATTTAGTAAGTAAATTATCAATTGCTGACTTTAGTTTTTTGCATAGACTCAATTGTAATATTAGAATGTTTGACATGGATGGGTTCTGTGCAAAATAGACTGAATCAGAGAACTGTGTGCAAGGGCTTTTGGGGGAGGGTCCTTGGGAATGATACTCCAAGGCCTTGAAGGAAGCAGGTTCAGGCAAAGAGGACACTTACCATGTCTCAGTCATTCCCATGCTGCTGCTGCTACTGCTAAGTCGCGTCAGTCGTGTCAGACTCTGTGTGACCCCATAGACGGAAGCCCACCAGGCTTCTCTGTCCCTGAGATTCTCCAGGCAAGAGTACTGGAGTGGGGTGCCATTGCCTTCTCCAATGCATGAAAGTGAAAAGTGAAAGTGAAGTCACTCAGTCATGTCCGACTCAGCGACCCCATGGACTGCAGCCTACCAGGCTCCTCCATCCATGGGATTTTCCAGGCAAGAGTACTGGAGTAGGGTGCCATTGCCTTCTCTGCAGTCATTCCCATAAGGAGCTCTAAAGTTGAGACAGTACTTCAGAAATGTAGGATTTATAGAAAGACCCAGGCCTTTGTGAGCTTCCCTTGGCTCAGATGGCAAAGAATCCACCTGCATTGCAGAAGACCCTGGTTCAATCCCTGGGTCGGGAAGATCCCCTAGGGAAGGGAATTCCTACCCACTCCAGTATTATTGCCTGGAAAATTCCTTTGACAGAGAAGCCTGGCGGGCTGCAGTCCATGGGATCGCAAACAGTCGGACACAACTGAGCGACTAACACATTTTCTGGGCCTTTTTGTACCTATGCATAGACCAGTGAATGGATGTGAAATGCCCCTTGAAAGAGGGTGGACCATGGCCAAGGCAATTCTCCTGGCTGATGGAACTTGCAGGGGAGGCATTCAAGTCAGCCATCAGCAGACAACGTTCCCAGCAGGTAGGGAGATGAACACTTCATCCCAGGTAGGCTCTGGCTAGGGAAATATGTATCATTACATTTCAACATTACACCTAGAGATCTCTTCAAGAAAACTAGAGATACCAAGAGAACATTTCATATAAAAATGGGCACAATAAAGGACAGAAATGGTGTGGACCTAAGAAAAGAGAAAAATATTAAGAAGAGGTAGCATGAATATACAGAAGGATAATACAAAAAAGATCTTAATGACCCATATAACCATGATCATGTGATCACTCCCCTAGAGCCAGACATCCTGCAGTGTCAAGCCAAGTGGGCCTTGGGAAGCATCACTACAAACAAAGCCAGTGGAGGCTATAGAATTCCAGCTTAGCTACTTCAAATCTTAAAAAGATGATGATGCTGTTAAAGTGCTGCACTCAATATATCAGCAAATTTGGAAAACTCAGCAGTGGCCACAGGACTGGCAAGGGTTAGTTTTCATTCCAATCCCACAGAAGGGCAATGCCAAGGAATGTTCAAACTACTGCACAATTGTACCCATTTTACATGCTAGCAAGGTAATGCTCAAAATCTTCCAAGCTAGGCTTCAACAGTATGTGAACCCAGAACTTCCAGATGTACAAGCTGAATTTAGAAAAGGCAGAGGAACCAGAGACCAAATTGCTAACTTCTGTTGGATCATAGAAAAAGCAAGAAAATTCCAGAAAAACATTTACCTCTGCTTCACTGAGTACACTAAAGCCTTTGACTGTGTGGATCACAACAAACTATGGAAAATTCTGAAAGAGATGGGAATATCAGGCTACATTACCCACATCCTGAGAAATCTATATGCAGGTCAAGAAGCAACAGTTAGAACTGGACATGAACAATGGACTGGCTCCAAATTGGGAAAGAAGTATGTCAAGGCTGTATATTATCACCCTGCTTATTTAACTTATATGCAGAGTACATCATGAGAAACTCTGGGCTGGATGAAGCGCAAGCTAGAATCAAGACTGCTGGAAGAAATATCAATAGCCTCAGATATGCATATGACACCACCCTTATGACAGAAAGCAAAGAGAAACTAAAAAGCCTCTTGATGAAGGTGAAAGAGGAGAGTGAAAAAGATAGCTTAAAACTCAACTTTCAATAAACTAAGATCATGGGATTTGGTCTCACTACTACATAACAAATAGATGGGGAAACAACAGAAACAGTGACAGAATTCATTTCCTTAGGCTCCAAAATCACTGCGGATGGTGACCACAGCCATGAAATTAAAAGACGCTTGCTACTTGGAAGAAAAGCTATGACCAACCTAGATAGCGTATTAAAAAGCAGACACATTACTTTGCCAACAAAGGCCCATCTAGTCAAAGTTATGGATTTTCCAATAGTCATGTATGGATATGAGAGTTGAATCACAAAGATGGCTGAGTGCCAAAGAATTGATGCTTTTGAACTATGGTGTTAGAGAAGACTTTTGAGAGTCCTTTGGACTGCAAGGAAATAAAACCAGTCAATCCTAAAGGAAATCAACCCTGAATATTCATCGGAAGAACTGATACTGAAGCACCAATACTTTGGTCACCTGATGCGAAGAGACAACTAATTAGAAAAGACCCTGATGCTGGGAAAGATTGAAGGCAGGGGAAGTGGATGACAGAGGATGAGATGGTTGGATGGCATCACCAACTTAATGGACATGAGTTTGAGCAAGCTCTGGGAGATGATGAAGGACAGGGAAGCCTGGTGTGTTGCAGTCCATGAGGTCACAAAGAGTCGTACATGACTGAGTGAATGAACTGAACTGAATTGCACCTTTGGAATCCACTTGCTTTACATAATAAGTTTATTTCAGATACAATTCCTCCAGGATTCTGATTGTTCTCATTTCTTGGCAAAAGTTAAATAAAAAAGAGTAGTGGGACACATTACAGTCCCCATGACTGCAGCTAGTTTCAGGGCTGATTAATAATCATTAGCATCCTATACTATCAACTCCAGATAAATCACAACTTCAGTAAGTACCTCTGCTTTTCTTGGTGGCTTACCTAGTGACGTGATTGAGACATCCAGCCCTGAGAGATGTAAATTCTGGAAACCATGCCCTTCTCAAGTCATGGCTGCTGATCATGTCCACTCACTGTCATAATTTGACAGAGGACCACCAATAGGAACCCCATTGAATCACTTAGGTCTCAATCAGATTCTTCCCTGACTCCATTGTATAACAGCAGTCATATCACTTCCTGATTATCAAGTCAATTTGCCCTGCTAATCCATTGAAAAAAAGGCACCCAGAGTGCCTGGGTGACAGCCATACCTTAAGGCTTAATGAGACTCTTGCTTGTCACTTGATGAAAGCATTCCCCTTTTAGGAACCAAAACCTCTAGAACCATGTAATTTAGAGCTTCGGTGACAGATCTACTTCCCAAGTGAATCACTGAGATGATGATAAGAGGGTTGACTGCTACTTTCATCAACTGCTTCCAAGATTCTTGTTTTCTGCTCATTGAAGGCACATGGCCTTTCATGTAGGATATATCCTGCATCTCAGAGGATGGCACCTTATCCTTGCAAGGTACCATCTATAAGCTAATGCATCATCTGGGCCTTCAAAGATCTTTTCTAGGGGCAGGGAGGGTATTGACTGTAAGTGGGCCTAAGGTTTCTTTCAGGGCATGATAAAAATGGTCTAAATTAGATTATGGTCATGGTTGCATAGTCTGTGAACATTCTAAAATTCATGGAGCTGTACACTTAAAGTGAGTGAATTCATTAGCAGGTCGTTTATATCTCAATACAATCTTTTTTTATCTTCTCTTCACTTTTATTTGTTTTTTAATTTATTCTTTTACTGGATCCTATTCAAATCTGGGCTAGAAAGTCAAGCAACCTCCTCTAGAACAATCTTATGGGATGGTGTAGAATGAAATCGAAGGGAGCTAGCCCTTCATCTCCTTTTGTAAACTAATGACTGGGAAGCAGCAAGACATGGTGGCAAAGTGAGGAAGTGCTGGAGCAGATAAATGTGAGTGAAGCCTCTCTTTACTTCTAATAATTTTCAGTTGGTTTTCTTGGATTTCAAGTATTACCATTATGTCAGAGACTTAAATTTTATATTTTGTTTCCTTCTGATTTACATTTAAGCGTTTAAAACTATAAACTTCCTTCATTAAAGCATTAACAGAATTCCAGAGATTGTACTGACATTGTACTTTAAATAGTCACCATTTTGATTTTATCCTGGACGCACTGATTATTTAGGAAAGCTTTTTTTTTTAATTTGAGGAAAAGAAATGGGGGGAGATAAAGGAGTGATAAACTCCTTTGACTGCTTCTGTAATTACATTTAGTAAGTAAATTATCAATTGCTGACTTTAGTTTTTTGCATAGACTCAATTGTAATATTAGAATGTTTGACATGGATGGGTTCTGTGCAAAATAGACTGAATCAGAGAACTGTGTGCAAGGGCTTTTGGGGGAGGGTCCTTGGGAATGATACTCCAAGGCCTTGAAGGAAGCAGGTTCAGGCAAAGAGGACACTTACCATGTCTCAGTCATTCCCATGCTGCTGCTGCTACTGCTAAGTCGCGTCAGTCGTGTCAGACTCTGTGTGACCCCATAGACGGAAGCCCACCAGGCTTCTCTGTCCCTGAGATTCTCCAGGCAAGAGTACTGGAGTGGGGTGCCATTGNTTCAGGCAAAGAGGACACTTACCATGTCTCAGTCATTCCCATGCTGCTGCTGCTACTGCTAAGTCGCGTCAGTCGTGTCAGACTCTGTGTGACCCCATAGACGGAAGCCCACCAGGCTTCTCTGTCCCTGAGATTCTCCAGGCAAGAGTACTGGAGTGGGGTGCCATTGTCTTCTCCAGGGCATGAAAGTGAAAAGTGAAAGTGAAGTCACTCAGTCATGTCTGACTCTTAGCGACCCCATGGACTGCAGCCTACCAGGCTCCTCCGTCCATGGGAGTTTCCAGGCAAGAGTACTGGGGTGGGGTGCCATTGCCTTCTCCACAGTCATTCCCATAAGGAGCTCTAAAGTTGAGACAGTACTTCAGAAATGTAGGATTTATAGAAAGACCCAGGCCTTTGTGAGCTTCCCTTGGCTCAGATGGTAAAGAATCCACCTGCATTGCAGAAGACCCTGGTTCAATCCCTGGGTCGGGAACATCCCCTAGGGAAGGGAATGCCTACCCACTCCAGTATTATTGCCTTGAAAATTCCACTCACAGAGAAACCTGGCAGGCTGCAGTCCATGGGATCACAAACAGTCGGACACAATTGAGCGACTAACACATTTTCTGGGCCTTTTTGTACCTATGCATAGACCAGTGAATGGATGTGAAATGCCCCTTGAAAGAGGGTGGACCATGGCCAAGGCAATTCTCCTGGCTGATGGAACTTGCAGGGGAGGCATTCAAGTCAGCCATCAGCAGACAACGTTCCCAGCAGGTAGGGAGATGAACACTTCATCCCAGGTAGGCTCTGGCTAGGGAAATATGTATCATTACATTTCAACATTACACCTAGAGATCTCTTCAAGAAAACTAGAGATACCAAGAGAACATTTCATATAAAAATGGGCACAATAAAGAACAGAAATGGTATGGACCTAAGAAAAGAGAAAAATATTAAGAAGAGGTAGCATGAATATACAGAAGGATAATGCAAAAAAGATCTTAATGACCCATATAACCATGATCATGTGATCACTCACCTAGAGCCAGACATCCTGGAGTGTCAAGCCAAGTGGGCCTTGGGAAGCATCACTACAAACAAAGCCAGTGGAGGCTATAGAATTCCAGCTTAGCTACTTCAAATCATAAAAGATGAGGCTGTTAAAGTGCTGCACTCAATATATCAGCAAATTTGGAAAACTCAGCAGTGGCCACAGGACTGGCAAGGGTTAGTTTTCATTCCAATCCCACAGAAGGGCAATGCCAAGGAATGTTCAAACTACTGCACAATTGTACCCATTTTACATGCTAGCAAGGTAATGCTCAAAATCTTCCAAGCTAGGCTTCAACAGTATGTGAACCCAGAACTTCCAGATGTACAAGCTGAATTTAGAAAAGGCAGAGGAACCAGAGACCAAATTGCTAACTTCTGTTGGATCATAGAAAAAGCAAGAAAATTCCAGAAAAACATTTACCTCTGCTTCACTGAGTACACTAAAGCCTTTGACTGTGTGGATCACAACAAACTATGGAAAATTCTGAAAGAGATGGGAATATTAGACTACATTACCCACATCCTGAGAAATCTATATGCAGGTCAAGAAGCAACAGTTAGAACTGGACATGAACAATGGACTGGCTCCAAATTGGGAAAGGAGTATGTCAAGGCTGTATATTATCACCCTGCTTATTTAACTTATATGCAGAGTACATCATGAGAAACTCTGGGCTGGATGAAGCGCAAGCTAGAATCAAGACTGCTGGAAGAAATATCAATAGCCTCAGATATGCATATGACACCACCCTTATGACAGAAAGCAAAGAGAAACTAAAAAGCCTCTTGATGAAGGTGAAAGAGGAGAGTGAAAAAGATAGCTTAAAACTCAACTTTCAATAAACTAAGATCATGGGATCTGGTCCCACCACTACATAACAAATAGATGGGGAAACAACGGAAACAGTGACAGAATTCATTTTCTTAGGCTCCAAAATCACTGCGGATGGTGACCACAGCCATGAAATTAAAAGACACTTGCTGCTTGGAAGAAAAGCTATGACCAACCTAGATAGCGTATTAAAAAGCAGACACATTACTTTGCCAACAAAGGCCCATCTAGTCAAAGTTATGGATTTTCCAATAGTCATGTATGGATATGAGAGTTGAATCACAAAGATGGCTGAGTGCCAAAGAATTGATGCTTTTGTACTGTGGTGTTAGAGAAGACTTTTGAGAGTCCTTTGGACTGCAAGGAAATAAAACCAGTCAATCCTAAAGGAAATCAACCCTGAATATTCATTGGAAGAACTGATACTGAAGCAGCAATACTTTGGCCACCTGATGTGAAGAGACAACTAATTGGAAAAGACCCTGATACTGGGAAAGATTGAAGGCAGGGGAAGAAGTGGATGACAGAGAATGAGATGGATGGCATCACCAACTCAACGGACATGAGTTTGAGCAAGCTCTGGGAGATGATGAAGGACAGGGAAGCCTGGTGTGTTGCGGTCCATGAGGTCACAAAGAGTCATACATGACTGAGTGAATGAACTGAACTGAATTGCACCTTTGGAATCCACTTGCTTTACCTAATAAGTTTCCTTCAGATACAGTTCCTCCAGGATTCTGATTGTTCTCATTTCCTGCGAAAAGTTAAATGAAAAAGAGTAGTGGGACACATTACAGTCCCCATGACTGCAGCTAGTTTCAGGGCTGATTAATAATCATTAGCATCCTATACTATCAACTCCAGATAAATCACAACTTCAGTAAGTACCTCTGCTTTTCTTGGTGGCTTACCTAGCGACATGATTGAGACATCCAGCCCTGAGAGATGTAAATTCTGGAAACCATGCCCTTCTCAAGTCATGGCTGCTGATCATGTCCACTCACTGTCATAATTTGACAGAGGACCACCAATAGGAACCCCATTGAATCACTTGGGTCTCAATCAGATTCTTCCCTGACTCCATTGTATAACAGCAGTCATATCACTTCCTGATTATCAAGTCAATTTTCCCTGCTAATCCATTGAAAAAAAGGCACCCAGAGTGCCTGGGTGACAGCCATACCTTAAGGCTTAATGAGACTCTTGCTTGCCACTTGATGAAAGCACTCCCCTTTTAGGAACCAAAATCTCTAGAACCATGTAATTTAGAGCTTCATTGACAGATCTACTTCCAAGTGAATCACTGAGATGATGATAAGAGGGTTGACTCCTAGTTTCATCAACTGCTTCCAAGATTTTTGTTTTCTGCTCATTGAAGGCACACAGCCTTTCATTTAGGATGTATCCTGCATCTCAGAGGATGGCACCTTATCCTTGCAAGGTACCATCTATAAGCTAATGCATCAGCTGGGTCTTCAAAGATCTTTTCTAGGGGCAGAGAGGGTAATGACTGTAAGTGGGCCTAAGGTTTATTTCAGGGCATGATAAAAATGGTCTAAATTAGATTGTGGTCATGGTTGTATAATCTGTGAACATTCTAAAATTCATGGAGCTGTACACTTAAAGTGAGTGAATTCATTAGCAGGTCATTTATATCTCAATACAATCTTTTTTTTTATCTTCTCTTCACTTTTATTTGTTTTTTAATTTATTCTTTTACTGGATCCTATTCAAGTTTGGCCTGGAAAGTCAAGCAACCTCCTCTAGAACAATCTTATGAGATGATGTAGAATGAAATCGAAGGGAGCTAGCCCTTCATCTCCTTTTGTAAACTAAAGACTGGGAAGCAGCAAGACATGGTGGCAAAGTGAGGAAGTGCTGGAGCAGATAAATGTGAGTGAAGCCTCTCTTTGCTTCTAATAATTTTCAGTTGGTTTTCTTGGATTTCATGTATTACCATTATGTCAGAGACTTAAATTTTATATTTTGTTTCCTTCTGATTTACATTTAGCATTTAAAACTATAAACTTCCTTCATTAAAGCATTAACAGAATTCCAGAGATTGTTCTGACAAGGTACTTTAAATAGTCACCATTTTGATTTTATCCTGGACGCACTGATTATTTAGGAAAGCTTTTTTTTTTAATTTGAGGATAATTGCTTTACAATGTTGTGTTGGTTTCTGCCATACAACAACATGAATCAGCCATAAATATACATGTGTTCCCTCCCTCTTGAACCTCCCTGCCTCCTCCCATCCCATCCCACCCCTTTAGTTTGTCCCAGAGCACCAGGTTGAGCTCCCTGTGTTATACAGTAACTTCCCACTAGCTATCTGTCTTAAATATGGTAATATACATGTTTCAATGCTACTCTCTCAATTCATCCCACCCTCCACATCCCTCACTGTGCCCACAAGTCTGTTCTCTATGTCTGTATCTCTATTCCTGCCCTGCAAATGGGTTCAGCAGGACCATTTTTCTAGATTCCATATATATGCATTAATATATATTTGATTTTCTGACTTACTTCACCCATATAACAGGCTCTAGGTTCATCCATCTTGCTAGAACTAACTCAACTTTGTTCTTTTTTGTGGCTGAGTAATATTCCACTTTATATATGTACCTTAATTTCTTTATTCATTCATTTCTCCAAGGACATTTAGGTTAATTCCTTGTCACAGCTCCTGTAAATAGTGCTGCAATGAACATTGGAGCACTTGTGCCTTTTTGATTGATGGTTTTCTCACAGTATATGCCCAGTAGTGAGATTTTGGGGTCATATGGTAATTTTATTCCTATTATTGTAAGAAATCTCCATACTGTTCTCCATAGTGGTTATCAATACAACCTTTTTAAATTTTTTTTATGATTTTGTCATTTTATTCATTTATTTTTTTTGCACTGGGTCTTCGTTGCTGCACATGGGCTTTCTCCAACTGCAGTGAGCGGGGCTACTCTCTAATTGTGGTTAGTGGCCTTCTTGTTGCAGAGTACAGGCTCTAGAGTGCATCGGCTCATAAGTCGTGGTACACAGGCTTAGTTGTTCAGCAGCATGTGGAATGTTCTGGGACCAGGGATAGAACCTGTGTCCTCTGTATTAGAAGGTGGATTCTTAACCACTAGACTACCAGGGAAGTCCTCAATACAACCTTTTTTAAAAACAGTTCTATCACCGTCAGCTTCTCTATGGCATAGTGTGTGATAGAGCCAGTGACTCCTGTGTTCACGTTCCCACTATAACACTTCCTTGGCTATAAAGTGCATCCCTTGGACATTATGCTGGATTCTATATTATGGATCGAACACTCCCTCTACTCTCTCCATCCTGACTGGAGTTTTGCAGGTGGGAAATGCAATCTAGAATATGTGTGTATTTCTGTCAAGATGATTTTTCCCCTTCCAGAGTAGAAGGGGTTAAGTGTTTTAACTTGCTGCAAAGTGGCTGGTAGGTCTTCCAGAGAGATAGTGCCATATCGGGGACTTGCCATTGGTCTCTGTTGCTAGCAACTTGAACATTCGGCAATAGTAGGGTGCTAGATCTGTTTGGGTAAGTAAGCAGCCATGCTATTGACTCATTCATAGCCTCCACCCCAGCTCCCATTGTTAGGCTAGCAATCCATTACTCTGTACTAGCTAGCACTTGGCAGGTCAACAAAAGAAGATGATTGTTTCTTGATTGTTTAGTGCTCTTTTCATGGTGCACAGTGGTTGCTACCATTGGATACATAGATCTTTATAATTTAAATTCAATTGTGAATACACAGAAGAACTGTACAAAAAAGATCTTCATGACCAAGTTAATCACGATGGTGTGATCACTCACCTGGAGCCAGACATCCTGGAATGTGAAGTCAAGTGGGCATTATAAAGCATCACTACGAACAAAGCTAGTGGAGGTGATGGAATTCCATTTGAGCTATTTCAAATCCTAAAAGATGATGTTGTGAAAGGGCTGCCCACAATATGCCAGCAAATTTGGGAAACTCAGCAGTGGCAACAGGACTGGAAAAGGTCAGTTTTCATTCCAATCCCAAAGAAAGGCAATGTCAAAGAATGCTGAAACTACCACACAATTGCATTCATCGCACATGCTAGTAAAGGAATGCTCAAAATTCTCCAAGCCAGGCTTCAGCACTACATGAACCATGAACTTCCAGATGTTCAAGCTGGTTTTAGAAAAGGCAGAGGAACCAGAGATAAAATTTCCAACATCTGGTGGATCATGGAAAAAACAAGAGAGTTTAGGAAAAACATCTATTTCTGCTTTATTGACTATGCCAAAGCCTTTGACTGTGTGGATCACAATAAGCTGTGGAAAATTCTGAAAGAGATGGGACTACCAGACCACCTGACAAGAAAAAAAAAAAAAATGATAAGAGCACTTAGAAGGAGCTCAAAGACTTCCCTGGTGGCTCAGATAGTAAAGAATACACCCACAGTGTGGGAGACCTGAGTTCAATCCTTGGGTTGGGAAGATCCCCTGGAGAAGGGAATGGCTACCCACTCCAGTATTCTGGCCTTGAGAAGTCCATAGACAGAGGAACATGGAAGGCTAGGTCCATGGGGTCACAAAGAGTCAGACACGATTGAGCAGCTTTCACTTCACAAGGAGCTCAACTACAACATCCCTAGAGAAGCCATCAATCGCCAGTTGAGTCTGCCCCAAGTGACCCAGGACTTCACTAAAAGAGCAGCAGTCCCTTTGACACATTTTCAGGCCTTGAACACTTTTTCCCTAAAAGCAAAAATGATCTAAATTCAGATGGAGGAATAAAGTATATCAGTAATTACACTAAAATTTAATAAATTGAATTGACTGTTAAAATCAAGCTATCAGATAATATAAAAAGACCTAATGCTAGCTGTAAATTGTATACCCAACAAATTCACTTAATACAAAATTCTTGTTAAAGACTGAGTTCAATAACCCTTTTCAGAACTGAACAAATCTAGTAGAAAATAAAAACAAGTAATATCATGAGGAATATAATAGTTCAATCAATAAACTTGATTTAATGCAGAGAAATTTTCATCCTTGGAATACGGAATTTACATTTTTCATATATCCATGGAATATTTATAGAACAGTCATGTCCATCCATAAAGATAAAAGACTTTAAATGAAGTATGACACAGAAGAATTGAAAGGGATATGTATGTTATAGAACTGTTTTATTCTGCTTTCTGCAACAATTCCCACTCTAAAGAGATTAAGATCTCAGGAACTAGAGAGAAAGACAAACCTTAGAGAAGAAACAGAGCCTTAAGCGTTTTATTTCTTTCTGTACTCTGCAAACTGCCACCAGCTAAATTGGAGGTGAGATCAGGCAGGGGTGCTAATCAGTAACGGATGTGACATATGCCTGAGAGGAAGTGGTTCGTGCCTCGTCATTTCACCTGGAAAATCAGAGTTGACAACTTTCCACATGGCATGAAAGTCAGACAAATGAGATGGGTGCAAGGGGTGTCAGTAAGAGAATGAATAGCCCCTGAACAGCTCGGGGAGCCTGTAATGAAAGAGATTTGCAGGAGAGGATGTGTAACTATTGGACAGAGTTCAAAAACTGGCCAAGAAGAGAAAAAATCAGGCCTGTTTGCAGGAATCTCTATGATGGGGGAAAAAGCTGTGTATATTTCTGAAGCAAAGGATGAGGAGTGGACCACATAGATGAGAATTATTCCATGGCATGAGGGAGAAAACTTTTGAGGGAATAGTGAACTGAGTTAATTCTCAAAAAAAACACCAGCACAAAATGAAAACTTTGGCTGAAAATAAGTGGGTATCCCCTCCTAGCTGATGATTTCTAATTTTTGTATAAGATTACCTTTAAGCACAAATACTTACTTACTCCTTGGAAGGAAAGTTATGACCAACCTAGATAGAAAAAGCAGAGACACTACTTTGTCATCAAAGATCCGTCTAGTCAAGGTTATGGTTTTTCCAGTGGTCATGGATGGATGTGAGAGTTGGACTGTGAAGAAAGCTGAGTGCCGTAGAATTGATGCTTTTCAACTGTGGTGTTGGAGAAGACTCTTGAGAGTCCCTTGGACTTCAAGGAGATCCAACCAGTCCATTCTAAAGGAGATCAGTCCTGGGTGTGCTTTGGAAGGGATGATGCTAAAGCTGAAAGTCCAATACTTTGGTCACCTCATGCGAAGAGTTGACTCATTGAAAAAGATTCTGATGCTGGGAGGGATTGGGGGCAGGAGGAGACGAGGATGACAGAGGATGAGATGGCTGGATGGCATCACTGATTCTATGGATGTGAGTCTGAGTGAACTCCAGGAGTTGGTGATGGACAGGGAGGCCTGGCGTGCTGCAATTCATGGGGTCGCAAAGAGTTGGACAGGACAGTGACTGAACTGAACTGGATGAAGCACAAATACTGTCAACAGAGATAATATCAACCTTCGGGGAGATAGGATGGATGAAAGATAAACAATCCTAAGTCTCACTTTTTTAACATACTGTAATGGAGAAATCAAAGGAATTTGCCTACATTTACAAATGTATATCTAGATTATTTTTCTGAATCAGGCAAAATTGGGTTTCAGAATGAGAATTAAAACAGGAAAAAAATTAAGTTGAATTTTACATATTCATACCTGTACTTATGACTTATGAAACTCTATCTCCTCTATCATATTTTTACAAGATTTTCCACCCTTGATCATGGACTTTATTAATATCCTGTAGCTTTGCCTGTATTCTAAATGAGATATTTCAATCTAATCATATGCAGGTGGAAAGTTACAAAAAGCAGAAATGTTCTATAATGAGAAAAAATCCACTTGATTTATGAATTAGGAAATCATTTTTGGCCCTGTTAAAAATAGCATTTATTGAGCATTTACTGCTGATAAGTGAGTGCTAAACAATTTACATAGATTATTTTATTGCTTGATCCCCAAGTTCTATGAGAATGGTTATAATTAACCCCATTTTCCAGTTTAAGAAACTTTTGTTGTTATTGTTCAGTCATTCAGTCATGTATAACTTTTTGTGACCCCGACCCCATGGACCCCAGCAAGCCAGGCTTCCCTGTCCTTCACCAGCTCCTGGAGCCCACTTAAACTCATGTTGGTGATGCCATCCAACCACCTTGACCTCTGTCATCCCCTTCTCCTCCTGCCTTCAGTCTCTACCAGCATCAGAGTCTTTTCTAATGAGCCAGCTATTTGCATCAGGTGGTCAAAGTTTGGAGCTTCAGCATCAGTTCTTCTGGTGAATATTCAGGGTTTATTTCCTTTAGAATTGACTGGTTTTATTTCCTTAGAGTCCAGAGGATTCTCAAGAGTCATCTCTAACACCACAGTTCAAAAGCATCAGTTCTTTGGTGCCAGCCTTCATTATGGCCCAACTCTCACATCCATAACTGACTATAAAAACTATAGCTTTAACTATATGGACCTTTGCTGGCAAAGTAATGTCTCTACTTTTTAATACACTATCTAGTGTTTGTCATAGCTTTTATTTCAAGGAGCAAATATCTAATTTTGTGGCTGCAGTCATCCTCTGCAGTGATTTTGGAGCCCAAGAAAATAAAGTCTGTCACTGTTTCCATTGTTTCCCCATCTGTTTGCCATGCAGTGATGGGACTGGATGCCATGATCTTTGCTTTTGGAATGTTGAGTTTTAAGCCAACTTCTTCACTCTCCTCTTTCACTTTCCTCAAGAGGCTCTTCAGTTCTTCTTCTCTTTGTGCCATAAGGGTGGTGTCATCTGCACACCTGAGGTTATTGATAATTCTCCAGTCAATCTTGATTCCAGCTTGTGCTTCATCCAGCCCTGCATTTTGCGTGATATACTCTGCATATACGTTAAATAACCAGGGTGACAATATATAGCCTTGATGTTCTCCTTTCCCAATTTGGAACCAGTCTGTTGTTTCATGTCCAGTTCTAACTGTTGCTTCTTGAGCTGCATATAGATTTCTTAGGAGGCAGGTAAGGTGGTTGGGTATTCCCTTCTCTTTCAAAATTTTCCACAGTGTGTTGTGATCCACACATTCAAATGCTTTGTTGTACTCGGTGAAGCAGAGGTAAAAATTTTTCTGGAATTTTCTTGCTTTTTCTATGATCCAACAGAAGTTGGCAATTTGATCTCTGGTTCCCCTGCCTTTTCTAAATCCAGCTTGTATATCTGGGTGTTCTTCATTCATGTACTGTTGAAGCCTCACTTGGAGAATTTTAAGCATTACTTTGTTAACATGTGAAATGAGTGAAATTGTGCAGTAGTTTGAGCTTTCTTTGGCTCTGCCCTTGTTTGAGATTGGAATGAAAAGACCTTTTCCAGTCCTGTTGCCACTGCTGAGTTTTCCAGATTTGCTGGCATATTGAGTGCAGCACTTTCACAGCATCATCTTTTAGGATCTGATGTAGCTCAGCTGGAATTCTATCACCTCCACTAGCTTTGGTCACAGTGGTGCTTCATAAAGGCCCACTTGACTTCATACTCCAAGATGTCTGGCTCTAGGTGAGTGATCACACCATCTAGATCATTAAGATCTTTTTCGTATACTTCTTCTGTGTATTCTTGCCACCTCTTCTTAATATCTTCCGCTTCTGTAAGGTCCATACCATTTCTGTCCTTTATTGTACCCATCTTTCCATGAAAAAACTGAGGTTCAGGGAATTAAGGAAGTTCTCTGGTGACACAGAACATGACTGACCCAGATATCCAGCCCAGCACCCTTGACTCAAGAACCCACACACTTCACCAGCACATCAGCTGTATGAGTCGGTCATTAGCTAAGAATCGTCTTGCGCTGCTAAAAATGAAACAAAGAGCAGTAAGAAGTTTGAAGATTTTTTCTATCTAATGAAGAGGAAGCCTGAAGGCAGGCTAACTAGGTTTGCAGTCAACTAGAGTAAACTTCACTTTTCATCACAAACTATGTTCTTTTTGACTTTCTGCTCCAGCGATTCTAAGAAATAACCCTCATCATCATACTCTCAAGGTTTCTGCCACAACTCCAAGCATGAGTCATTCGGGCCGGTTAAAGGGAAGAACAAAGGATGAAAACAGCTATGAGTATTGAAGTCAAGCTCTTTTAATTAGCTAGTATATATCTCATTGGAGAAAACTCTTTCTCATGACCACATCGAATGGCACAAGACACTGGACTTGTAATAGGAAACATTGCTTACCTTGAGTAAAATTAGGATTCTGTCAGTAGGAGGAGAAAGAATGTGTATTAGATGGGCAACTGGCAGTCTCTACTATAAGTGGTTTCAGTGGGATAGAACTCAAAGTACAATGAATGAAAAGTGAGTTCAAATAAAGTAAATTATATGTTTTCTTTTACTTTTATTTAAAATCTGATTTTAAAAATTAGCTAAAACATAGAAATGTACATTCTTTTGCCAATCTTTAGGTCTAGGGCCACACCTTTCCTTAGAGTACATGCCCACTGATTATAATTCTGCAACAACTTTCTTATATTTTTCATACTTACAACATCTCTCTTTTCCCGTTTCTTAAAAAAAAAAAAAAACCCTCCCAGTTAAAATCAAAGTGCGAAACACTAGATTTCTAGATTTTTCTGTCTTTTGCAGTTGTTTCTTTAATTTAAATAAATAACAGATTTTCAGTAAATTTTTATTGCTTGTTTTCCAAAGTGTTTAAGTTGCTTTTGTAGAAATAATAGTGAGTTTTTCTGGTGTCTGCATTCATGAATTATTTAGCCAAATTACATAATAGCAAGGGCAGCTAACATAAGATTTGGCACGCACATCAACTCAGGCTAGCAGAAATAAGGACATAAAAGGAGTAACTTACTACTCTCATTTTGCTTCCCTTGAGTATTCTGATGTTTTATAAAGGAGATGGAGAGTGTAATTGATCCCGAATTTGTTAATTGGCAGTTGGAGAAAAAAACATTTATGTAGTTGTATTACTTACTTCTGTGCTAGTGTTTAAGTCTTTGTGGGTTTTTGTGTTGTTTTTTTTTTCAATTGAGATATGATTGACGTACAAAGAGTCCTGTTTTTAGTGTATATATTTTGATGAGTTTGAAGATAAGTATATATCTGTAGAACTGTCACCATAAACAATGTCATAAACTTAACTGTCACTTCTAAAGATTTCCTCCGTCCTCTTTTTTTTTTTTGTAATAAGAACATCTAACATAAAATCTACCCTTTTAACAAATTTTTAAGTATATAATATACTAGTATCTATACATACTGAGATGCACAATAGATCTCTAGGACTTACCTTGTAAAATAAAATTTGCACCTTTTGACCAGTATCTTCCTGATTCTCCCTCCCTTGAACCACTCTGCCTCTGTGAGGTTGACTAATTTAGATTTCTGATATAAATGGGACCACGCAGCATTTGTTCTTCTAGGCCTGGCTTATTTCACTTGGTGTAATGCCCTCCAGGTCCATGCATGTTATTCCCAATGACAAGATTTTCTACTTTTTTTTAAAGCTGGATAATTGTATGTACATGCCGTACTTTTTAAATCAATTCATCTGTTGATGGATATTTCAGTTGTTTCCATATCTTTATTATTCTAAGTTATTCTGCACTTAACTTGGAGTGTGGGCATCTCTTTTGAGGTCTTGATTTCAATCTTTTGGATATATACCCAGAAGTGAGACTGCTTGATCATATGGTGGTTCTATTTTTAATTTTTTGAGAAACATCCATACTGTTTTCCACAGTGACTATACCAATTTACATTCACACTAACAGTATACAAGGATTCCCTTTTCTCCACATCTTAGCAGACACTTACCTTTTTGTTTCTATAATAACCATTTCCTTCTCCAGGGGATCTTCCCCACCCAGGGATCAAACCCAAGTCTCCTGCATCAGAGGCAGACGCTTTAACCTCTGAGCCACCAGGGAAGTGGTATCTTAATAGATATGAGGTGACATCTCCTTATGGTTTTGATTTGTGTTTCCCTGACAATTAGTGATGTTGAGTTCCTTTTCATATACCTACTGGCCACTTGTATATTTTATTTGGAGATATGTCTATTTAGGTCTTGTATCCATTTTTTAATTGGGTTGTTTTGTTGCCATTGAGTTATAGGAGTTTTTAACACATTTTAGAAATTACTCTTTCTTTCTCTCCTATAAATAAATGTCAGTTGATCTCTGAAAAGTGCTAAATACCCAAAGATATGAATTGTTAGCTTCTAGAAAAAAGTAGAAATGGTGAAATAAATCAGCTGAGGTATTTATTTCAGGTAAAAACAAAAAAACAATGATGTTTCTGGAAACAAATGATAGATCCAAAACTTTTACTCATTTTCAAATGCTTGCTTTTCATGTTTTCATTTTTAATAAGTTGAGAAATTCACCTTATTATAGTCATTTAAGAAAATGATGTGAACAGTGAATAATATGTTTTGATTAGGGTCACAGTAACCTTTCTATCTGCTTGAGCTCCTACAGGGCTTGACTTCTCAGGTCACTCTGCCAACTAATGATAAGAATAGAAATTCAATTATATTTTAACCCTTATAATGGATAGAGTCAAAATTCATAGGCCAATAATTAAATTTAGAATTTGCTAAATTAAAAGCAGAAAAGGGGAAGTCACTGTAGATGTGGGAATATACAGCAGGGAAAAGAAATGATTTGCTGATAAATTTCTAAAATGTGAACCAAAGCATCAGAAATTCCCTTTTATCAGATTCAACAAATAGTATTGTGGTTATTTTGAACCAGATATAATGTGGTGTTACATTCAGATTTCAACTCTATTCTTGTGCCTTAGTCTGAAGTATATACTAATATGTTTCTTAAACTAGTATTATTATAAACTGCTTTGCTACATATTAGCTTAATAACTACAGTTCAGTTTAATTTGTCTTACACATACTTCACTCCTTTCTCTCTATTAAACACAAATCCAAATAACACTTTACATGTAGTCCCAATTAAAAATTGCAGATTTTACTTTAATTTTCCAATTTCTAATGATTACATAGATGGTAATAGATCATTTAACTAATAGAATCTGTTGTGTAGGTTACTAAAGTTACTGTTGGTTCTATGTTAGATCATAAAGCAAAAATATGCTAATCATCCAGAATGTAAGACTAAATTTCAATATGCTTCAGTTCAGTTCAGTTCAGTTGCTCAGTCATGTCCGACTCTTTGCCACCCCATGAATCGCAGCACACCAGGCCTCCCTGTCCATCACCAACTCCTGGAATTCGCTCAGACTCACGTCTATCGAGTCAGTGATGCCATCCAGCCATCTCATCCTCTGTCGTCCCCTTCTCCCCCTGCCCCCAATCCCTCCCAGCATCAGAGTCTTTTCCAGTGAGTTAACTCTTTGCATGAGATGGCCAAAATACTGGAGTTTCAGCTTCAGCATCATTCCCTCCAAAGAAATCCCAGGGCTGATCTCCTTCAGAATGGACTGGTTGGATCTACTTGCAGTCCAAGGGACTCTCATGAGTCTTTTCCAACACCACAGTTCAAAAGCATCAATTCTTCGGTGCTCAGCCTTCTTCACGGTCCAACTCTTACATCCATACATGACCACAGGAAAAACCATAGCCTTGACTAGACGGACCTTTGTTGGCAAAGTAATGTCTCTGCTTTTCAATATGCTGTCTAGGTTGGTCATAACTTTTCTTCCAAGCAGTAAGCATCTTTTAATTTCATGGCTGCAATCACCATCTGTAGTGATTTTGGAGCCCCCCAAAATAAAGTCTGACATTGTTTCCACTGTTTCCCCATCTATTTCCCATGAAGGAGTACGTCAAGGCTGTATATCGTCACCCTGCTTATTTAACTTCTATGCAGAGTACATCATGAGAAAGGCTGGGCTGGAAGAAGCACAACCTGGAATCAAGATTGCCGGGAGAAATATCAATAACCTCAGATATGCAGATGACACCACCCTTACGGCAGAAAGTGAAGAGGAGCTAAAAAGCCTCTTGATGAACGTGAAAGAGGAGAGTGAAAAAGTTGGCTTAAAGCTCAACATTCAGAAAGTGAAGATCATGGCATCTGGTCCCATCACTTCATGGGAAATAGATGGGGAAACAGTGGAAACAGTGTCAATATGCTTACACACACCTAAATATGCTTTATTTTCTAATCATTCTCTAAACTGAAAAAAACAGTATTCAAATTTCTAGTGATTTATATTTATTGGACTCTAATTTTCAGACTTTTATCCCATTCCTATATGATTTAGTGGTTCACATAAACTGTGGATTAAGTGTATGCTAGCTATCTAGATGCCTTAATGCACATCCACAGGAGCCCAGCTGGACATGACTTGGGTATTGACACAAGATCAACCCAATCAGTGTATCCAGAGCACAGGTTACCAAATGGGAGTTCTTTATCAACTGAGCTACCTAAGTGGGATATCTAACCTCTGCCTGAGATCATTATTTAAACCAAAATTATGATGTGTACATTTAAATTCAAAACCTCCAGTTCATGGGGAGCTTACTATTAAGTGACAAATACAACTTTTATACATATTTCCCAGGTGGTGCAGTGGTAAAGAATCTGCCTGCTAAGGCAGGAGACTGCAAGAGACGCGGATTTGATCCCTGAGTGGGGAATATCTCCTGGAGTAGGAAATGGCAACCCACTCTAGTACTGCCTGGAAAATTCCATGGACAGAGGTGACTAGTGGGCTATAGTCCATGGAGTTGCACAGAATCAAACATGACTCAGCATGCAGTGCACATTCGTAATGTTTATACAACATTAAAAAGACTACATGTTGCTACTTTGCATGTGAAGTTACCCAAACAAGATGAGAAAATATTAAGATGAGAAGATATAAAACCAAGGCTTTCACTGATGTCTGTAATCTGAAAATGTAATACGGTATTGCTGTCTTGGGCTTCCTTGGTGGGTTAGTGGTAAAGAACCTGCCGCCAATGCAGGAAATATGGGTTCAATCCCTGAGTCAGGAAGATCCTCTGGAGAAGGAAATGACAAGCCTGTTCAGTATTCTTGCCTGGGAAATCACATGGACAGAGGAGCCTGGTGGGCTACAGTGCATGGAATTGCAAAAGAGTTGGATGTGATTTAGTGACTAAAATGACAACAATGTGTGGCTGAGCCTGGTCTATGACATGAAGAACGTAAACCAAACAAACATGAGCTGTCAAAGCTGTTATCAATGAGGAAAGGTCACCTTGTTGATCGAGAGTGTTAGCCATAGTGCTTATGTTTTGCATGAAAGGTCTAAAAGTCTACACCATTTTACTGATTAAACCATACAAGTGATTTAGTTAAGGAAATAATAAATGAGTGGTTTTCCAAAGTTCTGAATAGTAGACAGTTTATTTTGGGTTATTGTTATACTTTGCCAAAATATAAATAAATACCATTCATTTGATACTAAAAAGATTGTCTAAAACCACAAAGGAAGTAACCACAAACTATACTCTCAGTATCTACAAAGAACTTGGCAAATGGATGTCATCTAATAGATATTCAGTTCACAAAGATTCCCATTTATTTTGAAGATTATTTTTTTCTCCTTTGAAAAGAAGGTGCAAGGAACAGCAATTCCAAGCCTATGTCTCTCCCTGGGAACAATACAAAGACAAGGGCCAGCTTCTGGATGTTTGACCTGTGCTTGACTTAATGTTCTGATGTTGCCTCTTGATATTCTTAATAGTTTTTTAACAAGAGCCTCCACATTTTTATTTCATCCTGGGTCCCACAAATTTTGTAAGTGGTCTTAGTAAGGAGTTTGGCTATGGATCGAGGAACAGACTCTGCTTTAGTTTGTCACCAGGATATAAATGAACAGAAACCCCTTTCTATAACTCTGTTTTTTCACGTTCTCCGTTAATGTTTTGGCTCTAATTTCACTCACATCCTGCTTCCTAGTTCTCTTCCTGTTAAAAAAAGCACCAAAAAGGTCACCAGTTTACTAACCCTAAGTGATAAGTAAATTGATATAAAATTGCCTTAACAATGCATGTTGTAGGAAGACCAGGTTAATGTCAACTGAGGATACTTTCATTTTTAAAAGCAAGAAAGATACAAATGAGTATAATAAGATATAGCATCAATTTTTTCCCATAAAGGAAAGATTTACATTTTATCAATATTTGTATTAGAGGAATTATGGCATTGTTTCAGTGTCAGAAACACAGCTGAGTATACACTTATCTGTAGCAAATTTTGTCCTTTCTTATTTAAAAATATTTTTAAGAGTAATATATAATTAATTTCTTCATATTAGAAAATGCCCCAGTATAATAAAGTTTCAGGCACTTTTAGAACATCTATTTCTATGTTTTGAGAGAAGCTTTCTGGTCAAAAATTTGTTGCCTTTTAAAACTTCTTCAAATACAGAAAGTGCAGATGATAATTAACCCAACCCAAGTCATAGTTGCAGGAGGCTTTATTCTCAGATAAGAGAAGTTACTTGTTAGTGGTGAGATGAAAGTGTTAGTTGCTCAGTCTTATTGGACTCTTTGCAACCCCATTGACTGTAACCCGTCAGGCCTCTCTGTCCATGGGATTCTCTAGGCAAGAATCTGGAGTGGATAGCCTATTCCCTTGCCAGGGGATCTTCTGACCCAGGAATTGAACTCCAGTCTCCTGCATTGCAGGCGAATTCTTTACCATCTGAGCCACCAGGGTGCAAGGTCCCCTCCCCTACTACAAGTCCTTACAATACCTTCCTCTCTCACACACTGATGCCTAAAATTCTGTGCCTCAGACAGCTGGTAGTCACATATCAATAGTGATGGTGCCAGGCACTCTACTAAAAGCTTTACCTATGCAATTCATTCAGTCCTTTCAACAGATGGATACTATTTTACACCTAAGGAAACTGAAGACCAAAGAGATTCAGCCGTTTGCCTAAAATCACACAGTTAGTAGTGGCAGAGTTGACTGTTCAAATCTAGAAATTTCTTGGGCAGCAGGTGTCACTGCCTCACACAAGATTTTTATTCCTTTTGTTTTTGGAGCTCTCACCCATTAAGGTGTAAATGATTTTCAAAGAGACTGCCCTGGGATCAGTCATTTATAACTGAAGAGGAAGAATATGAGAGCCTGTTGGAGGCGGTGGAAGAGAGCAGGGCAACAATAGAGGCCAACATGGGGAGGAAGGAGATGTGACTGGAAAAGAATCTGCCCACCGCTCTCAGGCCAGAGACTGGAGATCTATGATTTGTTGTCTCCACTTGCATGCTGTTACTATTTTTTTCTTTGACTGATGACAAATTCTCTCAGTAATGAGTCACATCCCTCTGGGTGGGATATATGGAAGCTTTTTGCAAGCTAACCCCAGGGCAGACTTATGAAAAGCATTTATACCTTCATGGGTAAGAGTTCCAAAGACAAAAGGAATGAAACAATTTAAACAGGTTAGAAAATATTTAATGATGGATTTGGGGCAAGCAAACGGGGTGTGACAGGAAAAAAGGAAGAAGGTTCTATATCAGCAGTACTTCAATCTTCTCTTTCAGTTTTAAGTGATCTGCAGCTTTAAACCCACTGTATTCATGCTTAGGTGGTTTGGGTTCTCATTTTGAAACACTCCCATCATTAGTCAACCAACCACTGTTATGCTTATTGAAAATACACACTGGTGGAGTATTCTAGCATATATATAGTTCATATTTATTATTCACTTTCTTCTGTTGCTTTTCAGCTGTAAACAAATGCACAATGTATGAATCTGCAAACCAAATTCAACAATGTTTTCTAATTTTTTTCACTATTTTGAAAGATGCTGTCATAGGCTCTGTATACATAAAACAATTTATAAAATAAAAAGCACTTACCATTTCCACACTTAAGAATCTAGTATACATTCTTAACAGTTGAAATACAGGGCGAGTTTGACAGACAAAAGGATGCAGCTGCTTATAAAGCAAGCTGACCGCTGTGAGGCCTCTGTACTGTAACAGTTTCTTGGTAAACAGTGCCACCATGTGGGGTTTCACTCTAAAATAAATTTCAGGATTCATTATATTCAGTTCAGTTCAGTCGCTCAGTCGTGTCCGACTCTTTGCGACCCTATGGACTGTAGCACGCTGGGCTTCCCTGTCCATCACCAACTCCCAGAGCTTACTCAAACTCATGTCCATGGAGTTGGTGATGCTATCCAACCATTTCATCCTCTGCCATCCCCTTCTCCTCCCGCCTTCAATCTTTCCCAGCATCAGGGTCTTTTACAATGAGTCAGTTCTTTGCATCAGGTGGCCAAATATTGGAGTTTCAGCTTCAGCATCAGTCCTTCCAATGAATAATCAGGACTTATTTGCTTTAGAATGGACTGGTTGGATCTCTTTGCTGTCCAAGGGACTCTCATTTCATTATATTATACATTTCATTATATTATATAATGAAATATTATTTTAATAATATAGGTAACAATAATATTTTTATAACAGCATTATTTTAAAAACTTTATGGCTAATATTTACTAGTGTACTTAAATATTCATCATAAAAGTTTTATATAAATAAATAATTTTGTTCACTAAATATTTTTATGTATCAAATATTTTTCAACAGTCTTACTTATTTTCATGTAAAAGAATCACACTCTAAACCTAAACACTTACCAATGAAAAGCAAATTGAAAACCATAGTCAAAAGCATAAGCTAATGTTCTTAAGTATTGAGTTCAACTTGGCTTGTAAAGACTACGAAAATGCTTTTATTTTTATTTCTTAATTTTTTTTTTTACTGCAAACACATCCCACACTAATATAGTTCAAAATAAAAAACTCCAAAAGTAAGGTGTGATTGCCTCATTATGAAAATGCTTTTAAATGTGCCTTAAAATATATTTTTGCTCAACTATTTTATTTTAGAAAAATATGTTCAATGTAATTAGATTTATTTATTTCCTTCTTTATATTTACAGGTTTACTAAGTAGTTTAAACTACAATGAAACTAATAGACTAGAAGGAGACTTACAGGGATATATAATATACAATGTTTGTTGTCATATTTGGAAAAGAAAAAAAAAGAAACCTCCAAGAAAGATAAAGCACAATTTACAATTTTTATTTTGAAAACTCTCATTAGCAGACATTTTTATACCCCACCTAACCATGTCATTTTTGGGGGTGTTGGGGGGTGTTAGTTCTAAAAGACCAGGGGATCTTCCCAACCCAGGGACTGAACTCATGTCTCCTACATCAGCAGGTGGATCCTTTACTACTGGACCTAACAGGGAAGCCCAGTTTCATAGGGTTAGGGATAGGATAGGATCAATGACTACAAGGACTTAAGAGGGAATTATTTTGAACACTGGGAACTCTCTATATATTGAATGTATGATACTTTTTATTGTATATAACTAATAATGTATATATAGATATAACATGTATATAACATTTATAATATGTATATTTATACATATATATTAATTATACATATGAATACACACAAATGCATAATATATGCATACATATATATATATGTATATGTAGACATACACAAACAAATGCATACACACACACACACATATATATATATACCAAATCTTCCATCAGCTCTATTTGAGTAAATACATGTATTTTAGGGTCTTTTGGATCTCTCTTAAAAAATAAATCTACTTATAATATAGACTGCTTCAAGCATAACTAATAATATATCTTCATGGTGTCTGTGCACGCTGGCAAGGCAGATGTACAGCCACTTGATGAACAAATACTAATGAGGAATAATTTATGTACAACACGCTCTGATAGGCAATTTGCAATTCTAAAAAATTTTTATGGTCTTTTCTCTTAAGCAGTCTTCCAACTCGCTTAAAAAGACCAGAATAACAAGAAATAACACCAAAGATACATTTTGCACACAAAACACATGTGATGTATATATGACAATATAGTTGTAGAAATTAAAAAGAGAGAGGACCCAGTCACTTCTTGTCAGAGTAGGGGCAATGTTTCCTGGTTGTTCAGTGGGTGAATTAATTGTTACACAAATGAACTTCTAATCAAAGAGTTCATACCTTTATGTAATTCTCTTCTAACCCCTTGGCAATTATATCAAGGGGAAAGTCTAAATTTGGTGCTATCACATCCTTTATGCCTCCCTAGCATTTACTAACCTCTCTTACAACCAGAAAGCAGAAACAAGAACAGTGCCTTTGGCCAAAAAAAGAGAATATAGCAAGAAAATAAAATAATTTAGTTTCCCTGTTATTCCTTTTATACTTATCTTTTATTTATGGTCAGTAATTATTTTCCATTTGAATTTGTGTCATCTGTGTAAAACTAATATTTTCTACTTCCCCTTTCTTTTTATTATTCTGAAAATCTATGAGGACACAAACCAAAGCAGAATTATATAAATACAACAAACCAAAACACAACAACAAAAAAAAAAACCTGCTTCAGCAACTTTTTTAAAATGACAGACATTATTTGCAAGATTTAAAATTAAAAATACAGCATTCTCTAAGCTTCTGGATACTATTTTTATAAAAATGAAGCAAAGTGGAATATACTTGTTCACACATAACAGTCTTTCAACAAAGCAAATTTTGCAACTTCTGCTTTAAAAATACTGACTCTACTAATTTGTGTCTGACTCATTGCTGATACTTTGAATTTAGGAAGTTGCATTCCTTTTGAAATACTAGCAAAAGGTCAGCCTTAATCTTTGGGGGATTCTGTTGTCAGGGCTAAATGTCCTAAGATTCAGGTTGAAAATATGAAATATTAAGTTTATCTAACATGTAAGAAAAAGATCTGAATCCAACAAAGTAATATTGAAAAGCCACAATACTAACACTTTTGCTACTTATTAGGTTACTTTTTTAAAAGTTTTAAGTTTTAATATAATAGAAGCTTGTTATAATTGTTATATTTATCTCACATTTTTTCTGAAAAACTAGATTCTAAACCTAGTGTATTATCATATAATTCAGTTCAGTCAGTTCAGTTCAGTTGCTCAGTCGCATCTGACTTTTTGCAGCCCCATGGATTGCAGCATGCCAGCCTTCCCTGTCCATCACCAACTCCCAGAGCTTACTCAAACTCATGTCTATTGAGTCGGTAACATCATTCAATCATCTCATCCTTTGTTGTCCCCTTCTCCTCCTGCCCTCAATCTTTCCCAGCATCAGGGTCTTTTCCAAGGAGTCAGTTCTTCTCATTAGGTGGCCAAAATACTGAAGTTTCAGCTTCAACATCAGTCCTTCCAATGAACACCCAGGACTGATCTCCTTTAGAATGGACTGGTTGGATCTCCTTGCCGTCCAAGGGACTCTCAAGAGTCTTCTCCAACACCACAGTTCAAAAGCATCAATTCTTTAGCGCTCAGCTTTCTTTATAGTCCAACTCTCGCAGTTGGACTACTGGAAAAACTATAGCCTTGACTAGACGGACCTTTATTGGCAAAGTAACATCTCTGTTTTTTAATATGCTGTCTAGGGTGTTCATAACTTTCATTCTGAGGAGCAAGTGTCTTTTAATTTCATGGTTGCAGTGATTTTGGAGTCCCCCAAAAGAAAGTATGTCACTGTTTCCATTGTTTCCCCATCTATTTGCCATGAAGTGATGAGACCAGATGCCATGATCTTAGTTTTCTGAATGTTGAACTTTAAGCCAGTTGTTCACTCTCCTCTTTCACTTTCATCAAGAGGCTCTTTAGTTCCTCTTCACTTTCTGCCATCAGTGTGGTGCATCTGCATATCTGAGGTTATTGGTATTTCTCCCGGCAATCTTGATTCCAGCTTGTGCCTCATCCAGCGCAGCGTTTCTCATGATGTACTCTGCATAGAAGTTAAATAAGCAGGGTGACAATATACAGCCTTGATGTATTCCTTTCCTGATTTTTGATACCTAATCAATATCTTTGGTAAGGAAATAAATTCTTTTTCAAAAAATTGATGAAAATTTTTAGGAAACTCAGCTTTAACCCAAAGTTAGCTTTATGTTTGTTGCAAGATTTATCTTTATAACATTCCTTAAGCTAATCATCCATTTAATGTTGATTAATATCATGATCTTTGATATGTATGCTCAAGCAGAAATTTTGGGAAATTTTCTCTTCTAAATAGTGTAACCTTCAGTTACTATATAAAAATCTAGAAAACAACTTCTGATTTAGTAATAGAAGTTTTCATTTTAATTAAAACTATTTTAATTCCTTGAAATAATCTTTCCCTTTCTTATCTATTCTTATGATGAGTTTAGGGGGTTGGGGAAGATTTATAAGGAAATAAATTCTTTTTCAAAAAATTGATGAAAATTTTTAGGAAACTCAGCTTTAACCCAAAGTTAGCTTTATGTTTGTTGCAAGATTTATCTTTATAACATTCCTTAAGCTAATCATCCATTTAATGTTGATTAATATCATGATCTTTGATATGTATGCTCAAGCAGAAATTTTGGGAAATTTTCTCTTCTAAATAGTGTAACCTTCAGTTACTATATAAAAATCTAGAAAACAACTTCTGATTTAGTAATAGAAGTTTTCATTTTAATTAAAACTATTTTAATTCCTTGAAATAATCTTTCCCTTTCTTATCTATTCTTATGATGAGTTTAGGGGGTTGGGGAAGATTTCTACCTCTGCTCCGCTTAATGCAGTCTTACTAACTTTTCTAGTTTTTTCTAATGTTTCATTCAATCACTGTCTAAGAGAGATGCTCTTCTTTGTCCCATTTACTCTTTACAGTGACATTTTCCTATAGAATTTTGTTCATTGATTTATCTGCATCAATTGACATAGAGATTTTGATTTATACATTTCAAGAAAAAAAATAAAGCTCCTCTCCTCTGAAATAAAAGCATTTTAGCGCACAAGCCAAAAAAAAAATATATATATATATATATATATAGCTCATTTTAGAACTATCATTAATATGTTGCCATGTGTAATATTGTGCTTAAAATTTATCAGTGGAAAAGATAATTGACTACATAAGAGAAAATAATGCTACGTATAGTGGCAAAGCCATTTCTAATGATTAAGACTTAATAGTATTCATTAGGACAGCTTTTCCTATAGGATTTAAGTAACAACAATTACCCTGGGTTTCTCTGGCAGCTTAGTGGTAAAGAAGCCCCTTGCAATGCAGGAGGCTAAGGTTTGATCCCTGGGTTGGGAAGATCCCCTGGAGAAGGAAATAGCAACCCACTCCATTATTCTTGCCTGGGAAATCCCATATATAGGGGAGCCTGGCAGGCTACAGTCCATGAGGTCGCAAGAGAGTTTGATACGACTGAGTAACTTCCCTTTCACTTTTCATGCATTGGAGAAGGAAATGGCAACCCACTCCAGTGTTCTTGCCTGGAGAATCCCACGGATGGGGGAGACTGGTGGGCTGCCATCCATGGGGTCACACAAAGTCAGACACGACTGAAGTGACTTAGCAGCAGCAGCAGCAAGAGCAGAGACTAAACAACAAATAACAATTGAATTAATTTTTGACATAAGAACTAAACTTATGTTTAGTTTGTGACAGAAGAACTGGCTGATATTACATGCAGTGCCTGAAGATACGGTTAATAACAAAAACAAACTTTGCAAAATCAAAATTCTTTGCAGTAATTAATATGATTTCAGTATGCATACTCATTCTCTTAGGGTAATTTTCTTATAGGAAAAAATTCTCTTTAGGTTAAAAAACTATTTGAAATCAGTTTTTGTTTATTTTTAATGAGATTAATTTTCCTTTTTTTTTTTTTTAAGGCCTTCTTTCTTGGTTTAGCTAAGCTTTCTGTTTCTCATTGATGGGTCTCAACTAAAAGAGTACGCATTTAATTAAGCACGTGATCATTTAAGAAGCCTTTCTTTGGAGAGGTAAGGGGCTTCATCACCACATTCTAGGGAGACAAAATTGCTATTTTAAATTGAAATAAAATTACTTATTGTATATTTAAACAGAATTCAAAATATTAGTGCATTTATTTCAATTAAAATAAAATATTAGTTTTGTTGTTCAAACTTCTTACCACATGTTTTCACATTCTTTAGGAAGTTCTGTCATTACTGTGGATAGATATTGTTAGTGTATATTCAGGTGTGATACAGTAGTCTTCACTGGGTGAGAAAGAACTCACAGAAATTAAGGAACCACTTTTCAATTTCCACTTGAGAACAAATTCAGAGGTAATCTCTTTAAATAGTCAAATGACACGGTTCAGTTCAGTTCAGTCGCTCAGTCATGTCCAACTCTTTGCGACCCCATGAATCGCAACACGCCAGGCCTCCCTGTCCATCACCAACTACCGGAGTTTACTTAAACTCATGTCCATCAAGTCGGTGATGCCATCCAGACAGTAGGTGTTGTGAGAGGGCATCAGATGGCAGACACACTGAAACCATAATCACGGAAAACTAGCCAATCTGGTCACACGGACCATAACCTTGTCTAACTCAATGAAACTAAGCCATACCATGTAGGGCCACCCAAGATGGACGGGTCATGGTGGAGAGATCTGACAGAATGTGGTCCACTGGAGAAGGGAATGGCAAACCACTTCAGTATTCTTGCCTTGAGAACCCCATGAACAGTATGAAAAGGCAAAAAGATAGGACACTGAAAGATGAACTCCCCAGGTCAGTAGATGCCCAATATTCTACTGGAGATCAGTGGAGAAATAACTCCAGAAAGAATCAAGAGATAGAGCCAAAGAAAAACAACACCCAGTTGTGGATATGACTAGTGATGGAAGTAAAATCCAATGCTGTGCAGAGCACTATTTCATAGGAACCTGGAATATTAGGTCAAGGCAAGGCAGACTGAATCAAGGCAAATTGGAAGTGGTCAAACAGGAGATGGCAAGAGTGAACATCGACATTTTAGGACTCATTGAACTAAAATGGACTGGAATGAGTGAATTTAACTCAGATGACCCTTATATCAGCTACTGTAGGCAAGAATCCCTTGGAAGAAATGTAGAAGCAAGGTCATCAAGAGTCCAAAATGCAATATTTGGATGCAATCTCAAAAATGACAGAATGATCTCTGTTCATTTCCAAGGCAAGCCATTCAGATTCACAGTAATCCAAGTTTATGCCCCAAACAGTAATGCTGAAGAAGCTGAAATTGAATGGTTCTATGAAGACCTACAACACCTTCTAGAACTAACACCCAAAAAAAGATGTCCTTTTCATCATACAGGACTGGAATGCAAAAGTATGAAGTCAAGAAATACCTAGAGTAACAGGCAAGTTTGGCCTTGGAGTACAGAATGAAGCAGGGCAAAGGCTAATAGAGTTTTGCCAAGAGAACACACTGGTCATAGCAGATACCCTCTCGCAACAACACAAAAGAAGACTCTACATATGGACATCACCAGATGATAAATACTGAAATCAGATTGATTATATTCTTTGCAGTTAAAGATGTAGAAGCTCTATACAATCAGCAAAAACATGACTGGGAGCTGGCTGTGGCTCAGATCATGAACTCCTTATTGCCAAATTCAGACTTAAATTGAAGAAAGTAGGGAAAACCACTAGACCATTCAGATATGACCTAAATCAAAACCCTCACGATTATACAGTCAAAGTGACAAATAGATTAAAGGGATTAGATCTGATAGAGTGCCTGAAGAACTATGGACCAAGGTTCATGACACTCTATAGGAGGCAGTGATCAAGACCATCCCTAAGAAAAAGAAATGCAAAAAAGCAAAATGGTTGTCTGAGGAGGCCTTACAAATAGCTATGAAAAGAATAGAAGTGAGAGGCAAAAGAGAAAAGGAAGGATATACCCACTTGAATGCAGAGTTCCTAAGAATAGCAAGAAGAGAGAAGAAAGCCTTCCTCAGTAATCAATGCAAAGAAATAGAGGAAAACAATAGAATAGAAAGACTACAATAGAAAGAGAAAACAATAGAAAGACTAGAGATCTCTTTAAGAAAATTAGAGATACCAAGGAAACATTTCATGCAAAGATAGGCACAATAAAGGACAGAAATGGTATGGACCTAACAGAAGCAGAAGATATTAAGAAGAGGTGGCAAGAATACACAGAAGAATTATACAAAAAAGTCTCTTAATGAACCAGATAACCACGATGGTGTGATCACTCACCTAGAGCCAGACATTCTGGAATGCAAAGTGGGTCTTAAGAAGCATCACTGCAAACAAAGCTAGTAAGGTGATGGAATTCCAACTGAGCTATTTCAAATCCTAATATTTGATGCTGTACAAGTGCTGCACTCAATATGGCAGCAAATTTGCAAAACTCAGCAGTGGCCAGTGGCCACAGGACTGGACAAGGTCAGTTTTCATTCCAATCCCAAAGATAGGCAATGCCAAAGAATGCTCAAACCACCTTACAATTGTACTCATCTCACACACTAGCAAAGTAATGCTCATAATTCTCCAAGCCAGGCTTCAACAGTACATGAACCATGAACTTCCAGAAGCCAGATTTACAAAAGGCAGAGCAACAGAGATCAAATTGCCAACATCTGTTGGATCCTCAAAAAAGCAAGAGAGTTCCAGGAAAACCATCTACTTTTGCTTTATTGACTATGCCAAAGCCTTTGACTATGTGGAGCACAACAAACTGTAGAATATTCTTCAAGATATGAGAATACCAGACCACCTGACCTGCCTCCTGAAAAACCTATATGCAGGTCAGGAAGCAACAGTTAGAACTGGACATGGAAAAACAGACTGATTCTAAATCAGGAAAGGAGTACGTCAAGGCTGTGTATTGTCACCCTGCTTATTTAACTTCTATGCAGTGTACTTCATGTGAAATGCCATGATGGATGAAGCACAAGCTGGAATCAAGATTGTCAGGAGAAATATCAGTAACCTCAGATATGCAGATGACACCACCCTTATGGCAGAAAGTGAAGAACTAAAGAGCCTCTTGAGGAAAGTGAAAGAGGAGAGTGAAAAAGTTGGCTTAGAACTCAACATTCAAAAAACTAAGATCATGGCATCTGGTCCCATCACTTCATGGCGAATAGATGGGGAAACAATGGAGACAGTGACAGAGTTTATTTTGGGGGCTCCAAAATCACTGCCCATCGTGACTGCAGCCATGAAATTAAAAGACACCTCCTCCTTGGAATAAAAGCTATGACCAACCTAGACAGCATATTAAAAAACAGAGACAATACCAACAAGGGACAAGGGCCCATCTAGTCATAGCTTTGGTTTTTCCAGTAGTCATGTATGGATGTGAGAGTTGGACTATAAAGAAAGCTGAGCACCAAAGAATTGATGCTTTTGAACTGTGGTGTTGATTGAACTGAACTGAACCAAACTTGAAAACTCTCAAAACTTTGCCCATATTTTAAAAGCATTGTTTTTCTTCTTACTGTTGAGTTATAAGTTTCGTATATATCTTCACATAAGTCTTTTGAAAACAGGTATATATTTTGTGAATATTCTCTTCCATTTTCTTAAAGGTGTCTTTGTAAGAGCAAAAATTTTAATGAAATCCAATTTATTGATTCTTTTCTCTTGCCAGTCATGTTTTTTATATGCTATCTAAAAATCTGTTTTAACATAAGATCAAATGATTTTCTCCTGTGTTTTCTTCTAAAAGATTTATAGCTTTAACTTTTACATTTAGATGTATAATCCATTTTAACTTAACTTGTATGTGTGGTAAGAAGTAAGGATTAAATTCAAATGCCAGCATCATTTGGTGAAAGAATATCTTGTCCTCATGGAATTACTTTGCCATCTTTGCAAAAAATCAAATAAATACATTATGTAGAGTTTATATTTCTATACCTTGTCCTATATAACTATACTTTGCCAATATCATATTATTTTAATTACTGTAGTTTCAGTGTAACACTCAAAATCAAGTACCCTAGGACTCCCAAATTTGTCGATCTTAAGTTCTTATGTCACCATATACATTTTTTAAATAATCATGTCAATTTCTACCAAAAACCCAGTGAACTTTTGATTGAGATTATTTTAAATCAATTGATCAATTTGGAGAGAATTATAATCTCAACAATATTGAGTTTTCCAATCCATGATTAAGCTGTATTTCTCTCCAATTTTAGTCTTATTTTCTCTCATCAATATTTTACATTTTTCAATGTACATGTCTCAAATACATTTTATACACCTCTGTATTTCATGACTTTAGATGTTATTTTAAATGCTACAGTAAATCTCATTTTATTTTTCAATTGTTCATTGCTATTATATGTAAATATAATTGGTTTTTTATACAGATTTTGTCCTGCAACCTTGCTAAACAAACCAATTAGGTCTGGAAGATTCTTGTAGATTCCTTAGGATTTTCAATATCCTATTGAAAGCTAAATATTTTTTAGGACCAGGACCATGGTGTCTAAGAATAAAGACAATTTTACTTTTCCATTCCAATCTGTGTGTCTCATCTTTTCTCTTTCTTTTTTCCTTTATTTGTCTTCATTTGTGACTTTATCACATAGGCTTGTTTGGAACCTCAATACAATGCTGAGTGGAAGTGGTGAGAGTAGTTATCCTTGTTTTGTTCCTGATGTAATGGGGAAAGCATCCTGTCTTCTATTATTAGTATGATCCATGAATGGATAGAGAGATAGCTATCTTTCATACTGTAAAAGTTTTCTTCTACTATATGTCTGGTTTTCACAGAGTTTTTTTGTTTTTTGTTTTATTCATGAATGGGTGTTGAAGTCTGACAAATTCTTTTCCCAGTTATTGAAATTCGAGTTTTTCTCTTTTGTTCAGTTACATTTGTTTTTTAATGTTAATCAACTCTGCATTACTAGGGTATATTTCACTTTCCCATGATGTATTTTCCATTCTTTCAGTTGTACAAATTGCTGCATTCAATTTGACAATGTTTGTTATAAATTTTGAATATATGTTCATAGTCATCTTTAGTTTTCTTTTCCTGTGATATTTTGTCTGATTTTTGCTCTCAAAGTAAGATTGAACTTGTAAAAATGAGTTTTGAAGTAGTCCCTATTCCTTTATTATCTGAAAAAGTTTGCATAGGATTGGTATTATTTCTTCCTAAAAGTTTCATAGAATTCATCCATGATGCTATTTCAGCCTGGTTAGAATATTTAGTTTCTTTAATTAAATAAGGCTATTTAGAGGTTCTATTTCTTCTTGAATCAGTTTTGGTCAGTTATGTTCTTCAAGGAAATTGCCCATATAGTCTACACTGTAAATTTATTGACATATAGTTATTCTTAACATTCCCTTGTTGTCCTTTTAAGATCTATAGAGCTTCTGGCAGTGTTCCAACTTTTACTACTGATATTGTCAATATAGTTCCTTTTGGCATTTTCTTGAGCAATATAGGTAGAGATGTCAAATTCATTGATTATTTGGGGGGAAAAACAGGTTTGAGGTTCATAGATTTTTCTCTATTTTTTTCTGATGCTAATTTCTTTGATTTTTTTAATTTTATTTTTATTATTTACTTTCATTTTCCTTGGATTTAATTTGTCATTTTGTGATTTCTACAGTCAAATTTGAATCTGTCTCTTATACACATCTNTTTAAATCTACCATCTTTCTCTTTGTTTTCCATTTGTCCCATCTGATCTTATTCTTTCTTTCTTATCTTTATTTTGGGTTGAGTATATTATTAGTGCTCCATTTTTATTTTCACAATGCCTTATTATTGTCTACTGTAATTTTTTAGTATTTTTGCTAATAATGTTATCAAAATACACCTTTAGTTTATGATAGTGTGTCTTCAAATAATATTATACTACCTCATATATAAGAAACTAGCAGTAATATACTTCCATTTTCCTTTGTTCTTTATGCTGTTGTCATTAGGCATTTACTTCTACACATTACTTCTACAAGTGTTGCAAAACCCACACATATTGTCTTTGTTATGTTTTGGGAAACTAAATATCTTTTAAAGAATTTAAAGGCAAGAAAACTGTATCTTTTCTATTCACTCATCTGTTTTCCTTTCCCAGTGCACACACAGATCTCTGTGAAGATCTGAGATTCCGTCTCATATAATTTTTCCTCTGCCTGAAGAACTTACTAGGACATTTCTTATAATGCAGCTCTGCTGTCAATTGATTTCCTAAGCTTTGTTTTGTCTAAAAATTATTTTATCTTCATTATGAAAATTATTTTCACTGGATGTCTTAGTCCATTTGGGCTGCTATATAATAAAAGTAATAATAATAGATAAGATGTCTTTTAAATAACATAATTTTATTCCCCACAGTTTGGGGAACTGAAATCCAAGATCAGAGTAACAGCATGATAGAGTTCTAGTGAAAGTTCTCTCCAGGTTGCAGACTGCCAACTTCTCTTTGTATCTGCACAAGGTAGAAGTGAGGCTCTCTCTAGGGCATCTTTTCAGTTCAGTTCAGTCGCTCAGTTATGTCTGACTCTTTGCGACCCCATGAACCACAGCACGCCAGGCCTCCCTGAGCATCACCAACTCCCGGAGTCTACCCAAACCCATGTCCATTGAGTCAGTGATGCCATCCAACCATTTCATCCTCTGTCGTTCCCTTCTCCTCCTGTCCTCAATCTTTCCCAGCATCAGGGTCTTTTCAAATGAGTCAGCTCTCTGCATCAGGTGGCCAAAGTACTGGAGTTTCAGCTTTAGCATCATTCCTTCCAAAGAAATCCCAGGGCTGATCTCCTTCAGAA
>SJYT01010145.1:45963-62336 GCA_006410635.1 Cephalophus harveyi
GTGATCCACACAGTCAAATGCTTTGGCATAGTCAATAAAGCAGAAATAGATGTTTTTCTGAACCTCTCTTGCTTTTTCGATGATCCTGCGGATGTTGGCAATTTGATGGTTCCTCTGCCTTTCCTAAAACCAGCTTGAACATCTGGAAGTTCATGGTTCACATATTGCTGAATCCTGGCTAACTAAGCCATGCCCTGTAGGGCCACCCAAGACGGACGGGTCATGGTGGAGAAGTGTGACATAATGTGGTCCACTGGAGAAGGTAATGGCAAACCACTCAGTATTCTTGCCTTAAGAACCCTGTGAACAGTATAAATAGTATGAAAAGGGAATCTTTTACAAGGGCACTAATACTATTAATGACATTTCTGCCTCCTTGGATGTTATGTTTTCAACATATGAGTTGAAGGGACACTAACTTTCAATCACAGTGTGTATCACAGTATTAGATATAAAATTCTGTACCCTCTTTTTTAGCACTTATATGTCATTCCAACTTGATGAGCTTCTAATGAGAATCATGTAGTCATCCTTTCCTTAATTCCTCTGTGCATAATGTGACTCTAGTTTTTCTTCCAGTTTTCTTTAATACTATATCACTGCTGCTGCTGCTGCTGCTGCTGCTAAGTCGCTTCAGTCGTGTCCGACTCTGTGCGACCCCACAGATGGCAGCCCATTGGGCTCCTCCATCCCTGGGATTCTCCAGGCAAGAACACTGGAGTGGGTTGCCATTTCCTTCTCCAATGTATGAAAGTGAAAAGTGAAAGTGAAATCGCTCAGTCATATCCGACTCAGCGACCCCATGGACTGCAGCCCACCAGGCTCCTCCGTCCATGGGAGTCTCCAGGCAAGAGTACTGGAGTGGGATGCCATTGCCTTCTCCACTATATCACTAGGTTACAACAATTTATAATGTGCCTTGGTGTGTTTTTCTTTGTGTTTATCATGCTTGGGTTTGTCTGAGCTTCTTAGATCTGCAGGTGTCTGTTGTTGTCTTATTGCTAAGTCAGGTCTGATGTTTTGCCATGCCATGGACTGCAGCACACCAGGCTTCCCTGTCCTTCACAGTTTCCTGGAGTTTGCTCAAACTCATGTCCATTGAGTTGGTGATGCTATCCAACCATCTCATCCTATGCCACCCTCTTCTCCACCTGCCCTCGATCTTTCCCAGCACTGGTGTCTTATCCACTGAGCTGGCTCTTCAAATCAGGTGACCAAAGTATTGGAGCTTGAATTTCAGCATCAGTCCTTCCAGTAAATATTCAGGGTGGATATCCTATATGATTGACTGGTTTGACTTTCTTGCTATCCAAGGGACTGTCAGGAGTCTTCTCCAACACTACTGTTCAAAAGTATCAATTCTTTGGCACTCAGCCTACTTTATGGTCCAGCTCTCACATCATTCATGACTACTGGAATAACCATGCTGCTGCTGCTGCTGCTGCTAAGTTGGTTCAGTCATGTCCAACTCTGTGCGACCCCATAGGTGGCAGCCCACTAGGCCCCTCTGTCCCTGGGATTCCCCAGTCAAGAATACTGGAGTGGACTGCCATTTCCTTCTCCAATGCATGAAAGTGAAAAGTGAAAGTGAAGTCGCTCAGTCGTGCCCGACTCTTAGTGACCTCATGGACTGCAGCCCACCAGGCTCCTCTGTCCATGGCATTTTCCAGGCAAGAGTACTGGAGTGGGGTGCCATTGCCTTCTCCGGAATAACCATAGCTTTGACTATATGGAACTTTGTCAGCAGTGATGTCTCTGCTTTTTAATATGCTGTCTAGGGTTGTCATAGCTTTCCTTCCAATAAATATCTTTTCATTTCATGGCTGCAGTCACCATCCACAGTGATTTTGGAGCCCAAGAAAATTAAAATCTCTCACTGTTCATCTTTTTCCCCTTCTATTTGTCATGAAGTGATGGGACCAGATGCCATGATCTTAGTTTATAGAAAGTTGAGTTTTAAGCCAGCTTTTTCACTCTCCTCTTTCACCTTCATCAAAGAGGCTCTTTAGTTCCTCTTTGCTTTCTGCCATTAGAGTGGTATCATCTATATATCTAAGGTTGTTGCTATTTCTACCAGCAATCTTAATTCCAGCTTATGATTCATCCAGCCTGTCATTTCACATTATGTACTCTGCATATAAGTTAAATAAGCAGGGTGACAATACACAGCCTTGACATAGTCTTTTCTCAGTTTTGAACCAATCTGTTGTTCCCTGTCTAGCTTCCACCGATTTGGGAAGTATTGGGCTTCCCTGGTGGCTCAGAGGTTAAAGCGTCTGCCTCCAATGCAAGAGACCTGGGTTCAGTCCCTGGGTTGGGAAGATCCCCTGGAGAAGGAAATGGCAATCTACTCCAGTATTCTTGCCTGGAGAATCCCATGGATGGAGAAGCCTAGTAGGTTACAGTCCACGGGGTCGCAAAGAGTCGGACACGACTGAGCGACTTCACCTCACTCACCTGGCTACTATTTACTTTTTTTTTTCTATTCCCCTTTCTTTGTAGGACTTGAACTGTGCATGTGTCGATGGCTCTGTGTTAGGCTGCTTTTGGTCACTGAGACTGTTAATTTTTATTTTCAGTCTTTTCTGTGTTTCATTTAGAATATTTATATTACTATCACTTCAAAATCTTTGCTCTTTTCTTCTGCTGTGTCCAATTTGTAGGCCATTCTATCTTATAAAAGTTTTGTTTAAAAGTTCCATTTTGTTCAATTTTAATAATTTTCTTTTTTCTCATGTTATTCATGTTTTTCTTTAGATCATCAAATGCATTTAATACCTACACACACATATGTATGAGTGTGTGCATAAAATTATTTTAAAGTCATGTGTGTAAATTCCATAATTATTGCTATTCCTGTGTCTGCTTTAATTGATCACAGTTTCTCCTAGTTAAGGATCACATTTTCCTGCTTTCATTAAATGTTTAGTAATTATTCTTTGGATGTCAGACATTATTAATTTTATGTTGTTGAGTGCTGGATTTCACTATATGAAATTTTAAAAAATGTTTAAAGAATGTTAGGCTTTGTTTTTGTAGGTAGTTAGTGAAGGCAATGGCACCCTACTCCAGTACTCTTGCCTGGAAAATCCAATGGACGGAGGAGCCTGATACACTGCAGTCCATGGGGTCGCTAAGCGTCAGACACAACTGAGCGACTTCACTTTCACTTTTCACTTTCATGCATTGGAGAAGGAAATGGCAACCCACTCCAGTGCTCTTGCCTGGAGAATCCCAGTGATGGGGGAGCCTGTTGAGCTGCTGTCTATGGGGTCGCACAGAGTCAGACACGACTGAAGCGACTTAGCAGCAGCAGCAGTAGATTACTACAGATCAGCATGATATTTTTCAAGATTATTTTTAAATGATTTTAGAGCAGGTCTAGAATTACCTTTGCTCCTGGTCTAGCTTAGCCCTCACTACTAACATAACTTCTGGATTTCTTTTCAATGTTCCATGGACTCAGTGAGATCTTTACTCTGGCTAGTAGGAACTCAAATCATTCTTTGCCCTGTGTAAATTCTGAAAGTTGTTCACCTTATAGTTCTTCATTAATTATTCCTTGCCTGACAGTTTTACTTTACCTCACCTGATAAAGTTCCAAGTTTATATGCACAGATAGGTGTTTGGCCAAAAACTCTAAGGGGGCTCATTTACAGATTTCTGCAGCAATCTCTTCTCTGTGCATCTTACCAGGAGATTTTAGTCACCTTGACTTTCTAATATCTGGACTTGATCCCTTCAACCCATTAACCTGTTAGGACTCTCCACTTTCTGCCTCCAAATAGAAAGCTGAAGGCAACCATGGAGTTCATCTCATTTGCTTTCTTCCTATCAGGATTCACGGTGCTGTGCTGTCTGCTAACCAACATTTGAAAACAGTTGTTTTCACATATTTTTCCTATTTTCTAGTATTTGTCAAGAGGGCAAATTCCATAGTGGTTTTCCATTCACAGTGGAAAAGCATATCCCTGTTGTAACCTAATTGTCGTGTATAGGATACTATGTATGACTTTTATGAAGGAGACATATGAGGGGAGAGTAATTTTGTTGTCAACTCTGTTGAGGGTTAAAGTATTCACTGCTTTCAGGGCAGATTTCACATTAGTTTCTTGGCTCAGTTTCCACAAAAATCATAAAGGCTCAAGGTTTTGCGATTGCATTTCCGTGCACAGTCCAGGATTAATGACTATAATCTACATCCCTTCCTTGGATAAGGAGGAAAAGTATTTCCAAGTGGACTGTATATTTGCAGCACCTGGTTTTCTGCTACTGAGGTACTGAGGACTAGCCTTCTCTATCCATTATCTACAACCTTGAATCCTGCTGTTTCGTTGCCATTAAAGCCCAAGCTTCTAAAGCATTCACCCTTGTGCACCACACGGCTTTAACTCCCTCCTTTCACCGATCATTACTACTTGCTTTCTAGCACTTGAAGATGTAATTTTCTTCTCCTGAAACTCAGCTATGTAATTTTACATGCCTTTAGCAATTCTGTACATTTGTGCTGAAGAAGTGTTTTTTCCAACATCACTAACCCTGACATTTTGACTCTAAGTGCTCCAAAATTTTTACATGCTGAAACTGCAGGTCAAGAGATTACAGCATCTGAGTAGGATAGAAACTGATTACTAGTAAAGTAGGAAAGTGATGCTTTATAAATCAAGAAGTATTTTGTTGCACTTCAAATAATCTTGAATTGAAATTTTTCATTTGCTGCCTCCAAGCAGAAGGTAAGACTAGCTTGAGTGCAGCAAGTATATAGCCCATCAGTTCAGTTCAGTTCAGTCGACAGCCGTGTCTGACTCTTTGCAACCCCATGAATCGCAGCACGCCAGGCCTCCCTGTCCATCACCAACTCCCGGAGTTCACGCAGACTCACGTCAATTGAGTCCATGATGCCATCCAGCCATCTCATCCTCGGTCGTCCCCTTCTCCTCCTGCCCCCATTCCTTCCCAGCATCAAAGTCTTTTCCAATGAGTCAACTCTTCTCATGAGGTGGCCAAAGTACTGGAGTTTCAGCTTTAGCATCATTCCTTCCAAAGAAATCCCAGGGCTGATCTCTTTCAGAATGGACTGGTTGGATCTCCCTGCAGTCCGAGGGACTCTCAAGAGTCTTCTCCAACACCACAGTTCAAAAGCATCAATTCTTCAGCGCTCAGCTTTCTTCACAGTCCAACTCTCACATCCATACATGACCACTGGAAAAACTATAGCCTTGACTAGAGTACTTAGTAATTAATAAGTGTTCATAAATTTTTTGATGATTGTAAATAGCAGTACATTGAAAAATCCCTTTTTTCAAATAAATACTGGAAGCAAGTAGCAGAAATTTAAAATATAGCTGAGACATTTAATACTACTGCTTTCAAGTGTGTAGAGGATTACTTATGAGACTTAAAGAAACTATGGATTTTTAATGATTGGATTTTTAAAAATTATTGGTATATAGAGTTTTATATTGAAAATTATTTGCTAATATGTTTGTTCTATAAAACTATATACCCTCACCCTCCCTGCATCAAGTTTAAGAGAGAGCATTTAATTAAAAAAAAATTCTGCATGAAACTTTAGTCCATATCCAAATTTTACTTACTATAATTTTAACCACTGTTGAAACTGCCATCTTTTATAATACTTTTTCCTCATTTCTCAAGAGAACATTTATTTTTAAAGGATGTTTACAAAACAAAATTCAACATCCTTAACAAAAATGTGGGATTTAAATAGTATTTCCTTTTAATTTTTGTTAAATATATATAACTCATATTCAAAATGTGGACTGTGTCAATCATTTTCTCCTCCAGATTAGCCAGATGCTACTTTAAAATAATCCAACTTTTAAAAACATTTGGGATCATTACTGCTGCATCTGTTTCCACATTCCTGGCCAAATACAGAAATAAATAGATGTTACAGGTGTATTAGCCAATATGCATGTGTAAATGTCTAATCCATTTATATCAGTTCAAATATATCTTCCTTATTTAAATTTAAGCCTAAGTGCCTTGAATCAGTACAATCAAAACAGGAAAAACATAAAACAGCATTATTTATAGACACTGAAACAATGAATAAATGACCAGGACCAATAGGTTAAATTTTGATTAACTGATCAGTTAAAAACAATTAGTGGCTAAAGGAAAAGAATCTAAAAGAAAAATAGATAAATATGTACAACTGAACCAATTTGTTATACACCTGAAACTAACACAACATTGTAAATTGAGTGTATTTCAATAAAAATTAATTCATTAATTAATTTTGAAAAAACAAAGGTGGCTATACATTTAGCCTCAGTCATAGAGAAAGTGAAAGTCTCTCAGTCATGTCCGACTCTTTGCAACCGACCCCATAGACTATACAGTCCATGGAATTCTCCAGGTCAGAATACTGTAGTGGGTAGCCTTTCCCTTCTCTAGGGGATCTTCCCAATCCAGGGATCAAACCCAAGTCTCCCACATTGCAAGAGGATTCTTTACCAGCTGAGCCACAAGGGAAGCTATAAGCTAATTCATATAAATAATACAAAATTACTAATAAAATGAAGTCTGTTGAATTGTAAATTGCTACTGGGTAATTTTGCAGTAGGTTTAAATGCATCATCTGCCACATTTGTCCAAATTGAATACATGTCATATGGTGAAATAAAATATGAAGAACCTCTTTAAGTGTGAAAATTACAGGCTCAATATTGCTGATCTACTTAGCATTCTACATTATAATTCCTGGAAATCCATTTTCTCTTCAAGTTTTTTTTTTTTCCTCTTCTACCAATAGCATTAATAGACTAGTTAATTAGTGGGTTGCTCTTTAAAAATTAAAAAATTATGAAGCAAAATTAATGAATTTCCTGTATATTAATTCATAAGACATTAAGCCATTTTCAGCATTACTTTTTTAAGCATCAAATTCTGAACATGTTTTCTAACATTATTTTTGATAAATAATGATTTTTAGGGAATAAGCATCTTGAGTTTGTGATTTCAGAAAGACTTTTACTAAATTTTAAATATATTCCTCAACAAAGTGGAAATAGGAAAAAACATTGGAAGGCAACAGTCTTCCAGGAAAATCATCTTTTAAAACTTCTTTGTCATAAAATTTTCCTGAGACAAAGGCTTATCCCTTTATAGTACTTAACAATTGTTAGTATTATATAAATTATATGTAATCAAAACATTATTTTCAAAATGCCCTAATATAATTTGATTATGCTTATAATAATTTAGAGACAGCCTAATTATCAATGGGAGGGGAGTCTGGTATTCACAATATGATGAAGCTTTTCAAAAAGTGAGTCACTGTGTGTGGTCCTTATGGAATTTCAATCCCACGTCTCCGGCACTGCAGGCAGATTCTTTACCACTGAGCCACCAGGGATGCCCAGACCAGCTCATAAATGGGCATTGTTCCATTTCATATATTCTTTTTATACTTTTCTAATTTTTATGGGATTGGCTAAACAGTGGTACTTAAGCAACTATCCACATAGCCAGTAGTGTTTGGTCACTTTCTGGGTTTAGGGTGCAGTACCTGTGGGTGAGTGAGAGAAGCCCTTCATCTTCTACACAGGCCACCAGAACAGATGTTGGAACAAGACATGGATGACAGGGGAAAAAGCAAGTTGGGAGTCAAATTAGGTAAAAGGTGAAAATACTTAGAGCTACATGCATGACCGAAACTAAGTTGCATGACAGAAGTTAGCTGCTGAAAAACAGAGCAAACCATCCAGCTCATATGAAACAGTAGGGAGGAAAGCCAGTCCAGCAGCATGCCAGGAGAGACTAATCAGTTGTCACTTTAGAATCCAGAGAAGCGAAAATGAGCTCATTCAGGCAGTTTCTCATCACAAATTCATCTCTGACCAGACTTCCAAAAAAAAAAAGGATACTCATAAAGCAAGCAGTTTTGGTTACACCATCTGTGCCATGTATTAAGGTATTGCTTCTCCACAACAAATTCACCCTTCACTGCCTGTTCTGTGATAACAGATCTGGGTCTTCTATGTACTTTTCCTTTGCCAGCAGATAACACGCTAAGTCTTTTCAGCAGAGAGTGTTAGAGAGACATTGAAGAAGGAAGGATTTTTCTTCCTGGTTCCGGTGGCTTGTTTTCCAAGTTCTTGCAATGCATGCAGCTTTGACAGTGCTGGGTGCTTACTCTGTGCTGGCTTCTGAAGCAATCCAGCTTCTCCAGTGTTTGGCTCCCACAGTGCATAGCAGTTAGCGGATTTCCTTGGCATTCTCTAGGGGTAATTTTGTAGCAGAGTGCTTCTCCTGAGATACCTCCTGTGAACAGCACTCCCTCACACCTTAGAAGGCAGATTTCAGTCTACTCCCAAGGGTGAGTTTCCAGCCAGTCCCATTTGGCTTGGCATCACAGTAAGTCTCTGCCATTCAGTAGCCACGTCCGTGCCTTTTCCAATATCTGGATCTCAGCCTTGAGGCCTCCCCTCGAACACTCCAGGTACTCTGTCTTAGTCCTGTGGTGTTTGCCCCTCATACCTGCCATTGCTATATTTCTTAGAAGAATCTTGACTTCTTCTTAACCAATCTCTCATTAGTCCAATCCACTGTTGTAATTAATCATTCAGCTTTCCCTATTCAAATTATTATGTGGTTTCTCTTTCCTAATTGGACCCAGATTCATATAACACTAAACTCCTAAGGTAAACATTCACTCTCCTCTGCCCTTAGAGGCACTTCCGGGGAAAGGACTGAAAAGCACTTACAGAAGAGTTTCCTCTCAAATATTTTTAGCCATGATTAAAATACGCAGCTATTTAATGTACTTGATTTTTAGGGCAGTTTCATATTCAAAGCAAAATTAAAGGGAAAGTATAGGTAGTTTCCATACATTCCCTGCCCTACACACATATGTGTAACTATTTTCTGGATGTAGTTTTTAAAATTTGTTTTGCTGTGCCAGGTCTTAACTGTGGCACATGAACTCTTTATTGCGACATGTGAGATCTAGTTTCCTGACCAGGAAACAAGCCTGGGCCCCCTGCCTTGAGGGCTCAGAGTGTTAGCCACTGGTCCATTAGGGAAATCCCTGTATAACTATTTTAAACTGGATCTTAATAATAGTGGTCACTTGTCTACTTCTTTATCCATTAAATATTTTTCACAAATTTGTTGATAAAAAGCAAGAAGTAACTCCCAAGGTCTTTAGACCTTCTAAACTTGTATCCTCAAACCCAAATAATGAGTTTCCTAAGATTTTTATGGAAACAGTGAACAATAATGCATTCAACTTTAAAATTAAGTTAGTAAAATATGAACCCTACTACTTATTTGGCAACTAAGATGACTGTGGATAAGAATGCTGATATGAGTTTGATCCTAGATTAACTATTGTCCGTATAACTTTATGTAAATTACTTCTATGCATTTCAATTTTTCTCAAAAGTAAAATGGAAATAATGGTTTTGCTTGTTTTATAGGGTTTTAGTGATGCTTGAATGAGATGATCCATGTAAAGATCTAAATTAGAACATTTTGGCTTTCCGGGTGGCTCAGATGGTAAAGAATCTGTCTGCAATGCAAGAGACTTGGGCTTGATCCCTGGTCAGGAAGATCCCCTGGAGAAGGGAATGGCAACCCACTCCAATATTCTTGCCTGGAGAATTCCATGGGCAGAGGAACTTGGCAGGGTGCAGTTCGTGAGGTCACAAAGAGTCAGACACGACTGAACACAAGCACATAATGAGCCATAGCTAACACCATACTCAGTTTTTTCACTTTCAACCCAATTTGGCAAATATTAAGTTATCAAAGACACTAGCTTTAGAAATAATACCATTTAAAGCTTTAGTAAAATTCTGGAGTTAAGAATAGTAAAAATTAAAACAGAATAATTTAGAAACAAATCATTAGGGCAAGAAAATCTAGAAAAACTATTATTATGAATCACTTTGAGTGTTGGCATGTTTGGAGACTCAGCTAGTTTTCTAACAAAAAATTATAATTTTAAATAGAAGGTATGGTCTATGTATCATATAGCAAAATAAACTCCACTTGGCTTTTATTAGTTGCTTATATTATCATTCAGGCTGAAATGCAATCTGGTAGTAAACTGACATCGTGTCAGTTCTGTTGCTTAAAAGTAAATTTAACTTTGCTGTCCTTTAGTCCTATTCTGATTGACATGTGGTTGATATCCTTCTAAAGAACATTAGTTCAAATGTGAGAAAAAATATTATTCAGATCCTGAAACTTAGAGTAGCATTCTAATGGCTAATCTTTCTTTTAAAATGACTGATAAGAGATTGTAAGGAGATAGCGTTTTGACCAGTGATATTGAGTCCTTAGACGATTTGGAGAAATATATAGATGACATCCTAAATTTGGATGATTTTGGAAACCCATTCAGAACAGTGGTTAGTAACCTAGGCAGCAGTTAGGAGAGGAAACAGTGATCAGGCCCAACTTTAGGAGATTTTGGATGCATTTCAACCATAAATGAATTGAACAGACCACAAAACTGATAACAAAGCATCTAGGTTGTTCTATTCAGCTTAGCATAGATCATAATTTTAAAAATTGGTCAGCAGAGACCAAGCATCTCCATGTAAGTAATAGGCTAGTATACTCTGGTCTCTTTCCCACTTGTCCACAAACTCCAACTTCTACTTCATGCTGAGCTTTGCTGACTAAAGTTCCCCAAAAAGTACAGATTTTATATATATTTCTTGTCTTATTTGGTGGAATCAACTCCTATTTTGACGATTCAAGGAGTAAATGATAATGTATTCCATTTCCGTGAAATCAAGGCCTCCATTTTGCATAGCACAATGAAGTTTTTAAACAGGAAAAGGAAAAGGAAGAATTTAATTAGTGGGGAAGTTTGAAAATATACTTTAAAGAATATCCAGGAAAGGAATAAGAGCATTTGACATTCTCTAGAGATCTTTTCTATATCACTAAAGCTTATGAGAGAAGCAGATGTTACCAATGAGAAGTGCAAAACTGAAATGCCCCGACAGTTGCTCACCAACACCAAAGAAACTGGCTCACAAGGGCCAGGATAGTCTTCTGTCAGGAGAGGTCTCCGGAAATCCACATGCATGTAGATAATCCTTTAGTACAAAGGTTACACTATCAGGGAATTGCTTTCTTTGCAAGAGAGGCCTGGGTGATGTTAGGACTCTGGAACAAGCCCAAGTCAATGGGTAGAGTAAACGCAGATTTATTTTCATTATTTGAATCTCTAATTTACTTTAGAGTCTGTAGTCTTGAAATGACCAGGACTCAACTAATCCAAGATTTTTAGACCGCTTGAGACCCTTGTCTGATTCTATACTAACCTCTTGTCAGACAAAAGAATATCAATCTAGCCATTGCTTCCTCATCGCTGCTAAATTATCAACATGGAGAACAAAGGGTATATGTGACTACAGCACATTAATATGCTATAGATGTTATTTCCATACAGGCTGTTTCCAAAGGCAAAGGGTGAAAGCAGAAAATAATACTTGAAATGTCAGAAACTGAGTATAGCATGGAGAAATTAACGCCTGACACATATGAAAAAGACTTGTAATAGATGGGGTTTTAGCAAGTTGTAGAAAATATTCAAAAAGTTTAAAAAAAAAAAGAAATATCATACTTATTTGTATTTCTTTTTCCTCACCTAAATAAGTAGAAATTAAAGAATTATTTGACATGTTTTCTTAACATAACATTTTAAAAACATACAAGCTTATATGGAATGTAACACTATTAACAGCTTTTCCCCTAGTGTCGAAAGCAGTCGTCTTTGCTCACACCCCAAACAACTGCTTTTTAAAGTGTGAAACAATTATGAACATTTGCTCAAACTGTTTAAATATGAATAATTATGAAAAACCGTTGTTCTACGGTATTGTTTATTGGTCAATACTCCATAATGCTGGATATAGCCCGATGGATTGAGACTGGTCATTCCTAGGACAGGAGAAAATAAGCTAAGGTTTACATTAATCATTCCTGTTTGCATTGTTGTAATGCTGACTGTTGAATATTTGCTGGTATTAGACATTGTTATAGGTACTTGCAAGTTTTATGCTTTAAAAAAATTTTTTTTAAATGTTACTTATCTATTTTTGGCTGTGGTGGGTCTTCATTGCATGGACTTTTCTCTGTAACTTGTGGCGAGCAGGGCTACTCTCTAGTTGCAGGACATGAGCTTCCCATTGTGGTGGGCTCCAGGGCACACAGGCTTCAGTAGGCTTTGCAGCCTGTGGGCTCAATAGCAGTTGTAGCTCCGGAGCTCTGGAGCACAGTCTCAATAGTTGTGGTACACAGGCTTAATTGCTTCAGGGCATGTGCGGTCTTCCCAGATGAGGGTTGAAATCTGTGTCTCCTGCATTGGCAGGTGGATTCTTTACCACTGAGCCACCAGGGAAGCCCTTACAAGTTTTATCTTGTATGATATTCAAAACTGGAAAATTGAATAACTTACCAAAAATTACCAGCTAGTGTGTAGAAGAGCCCAGATGTAAACCCAGATTGATCTGATTCTAAAGTCCTATAGCCTTTCTCCTAAACTACACTGCCATCTGAAATGACTTGTTTGACAAATGCTGAGAGGACTAGCTTCTTTTTTGTATATATGTTTCTAACATCTTATAAATAATGAGAACCTCCAGTGTTTTGTAGTAATAGTCACTAAAAACATATTTCCTGGATGAAAGAATGAATGGTCAAATAACTCCAGAATAAAGCCCAGAAAGACAATATATGTTTAAACATCATCAAAGAACCAGTGTCCAGTCTCACTTGGTAACCAATTTACATTAATTTTTAACAATTAATATCAGAATCTTAAAAAACATAAATAGCTGAGTACACAGTAAAATTTCAAAAACGAGTGAAGCCTAACAGTTTAATATGGGAAAAAACCACTAGCTAACACAATTTATTTAGAATTTTAAAAGTAAAGTTGTATAAAAGAAGTTGTATAGTGAAATAGTTGTTAGAAATAAATTTAAATTTGAGTCTCTTTTTCATAAAAACATACTTAAAATCATTTGTATTTTCATTTTTATTAACTGCAATGGTCTCCACCCCTGAAATTGTAAAGCATACTATTTTCTGAATATATTCAGCCCTTCTGATGATACAGAACTCTAGAAGCTGGCTGTGTCATAGTAGGAAGCATTCTGTTATGCTCACCCTTGAAAGTATGCTAAGATGATTCCTCCCTAGGGAATCTCTCTGACTCCCCCTCACCCACCCTCCAAGCAGAGCAGCCACCCCCATTTGTCTGTTCCAAAGGACTCCACCATGGCTTGCTTCATTATGTTGTAACAAGTATATGTTTTCTTCATTCTACTGTGAAATTTTTGGCTGGGGAAAGGTTATCTTAGTCATTGCTCAAATATTTGAAGCTAGAATTTTCTTCCTTTCTTCTCCAAAGTAAACATGTGTAATATGTCTTGCCACTTCCCAAAGTTTTCCAAGTTCCTTAAACAATCTGCCCACCCTCCTCTACATGCTCTTTGTTTAGCAAATGCTCCCTATGTCAAAAATAGCACCAAATATTGAAGTCAAACATATTTATTTGAGGCTTGCCTGCAAAAGCCTATAGAGTTTATTGTAATCTCTTGGGTGTAAAACCATCTTATAAAAATGTTTGTCTAAATAACTGAGCATCTTGGATAGTATATAAGATAGATTAAGTTATTCAACAGGCACATATTTGGTAGCTCCTATATTCCAGGCACTATGCTAAGAACTGAAGATTCTGCCATCGACACAGCCAAGGAGGCTCTTCTTGTGTAGCCTACCTGAATGAATTAACATGTATCACATGTAAATAAGGGCTTCATAAACAAATACTTTGGGTCACTCTGAGTTATATCTTTTCCTTAGGACTTTTTGAAACTTCTAATATTCAAATGTAATCTGTGACTCTCCAAGACTCAAAATATAGTATGTATTATTTTCCAAACTTCCCTGATCACACCACACTGTTTTCACAGTGTATTTTAAAGAAGCAGTAGTTGAGAATACTTTGCAAAATACCCTCTAGAGCAAGTCTGTCCAGCTTCTGAGCTGTGGACCAATACCTCTGACAGGACCTGATCCTGTCAGATCACTGGTAATATTAGATTATAAATAAAGTGCACAGTANTTCACAGTGTATTTTAAAGAAGCAGTAGTTGAGAATACTTTGCAAAATACCCTCTAGAGCAAGTCTCTCCAGCTTCTGAGCTGTGGACCAATACCTCTGACAGGACCTGATCCTGTCAGATCACTGGTAATATTAGATTATAAATAAAGTGCACAGTAAGTGTACTCTATTTGAATCATCCCAAAGCCATGCCCTTCACGAAATAGGTGGAATACAACTACAAACAAAGGTTTCAAGGACTGAGAGTATATGTTATTAAATCCAAGCTCATACTACTGCAGGACAGGCTAGTAATTTAGAGATGAGTTGCTGGGACAAGAAATAGTGACTTTATTTGGAGAGCCAGCAGACCAGGAAGAGGTGGATTAGTGTCCCAAAGAACCATCTAACCCAAGTTAGGCTACCCAATTAGGTTACCCAATTGAGGGCTTTCTTTGTATCAATACTGAAAGGGGAGGGGGTGTCTAGTTAGTTACTGCAAACTTCTTGGTGCCAGAATGCTTTGTTCTTGTAGCCATCCATGTAGATGGGTGGTCACAGTGTTTCCTATAAAGCTCCAACAAGACAAATGTTATTCTCCCTTTATCTCAGAGAATACAACTTTTTATCTCAAAATGAATGGAAAAGTGTTACAGCTTTAGAGGTGAGAAATTGATAATGGGCTAACCTGTGTATTCCAGTCTATAGGCAATATTCTTCTAGTTATTAACTTAGAGCAAAAAGTAAGAGAATACAAAGGTTACAGTAAAAGAAATATTCGAGTCAGATTCATTCTTCCTTATTATATGAGGGAAAGCTTCTACAAAGAAGTGATACATTAAATGATCTCCAAGAATGAGTCTGAATAAGCCAAGTGAAAAGGGAGAAGTCAATGGTGGAGTTTCAGAAAGGCTTTTCAGTCATGGGCCAAGTTCAAAGAGGCTTACTGTGCACAGTGACATTGTGTGGTCAGAACTGCAAACATGTTATGTTAGCTGGGATAGGCACATTAAAAAGCAACACAAGTCCTTTTAAGTGAGAAAAAGGCTACAAAAGCCTGAAATCCTTTCTCATCTTCCTCTTCAAGAAGTACACAAAACCAATAAGAATAAAAAATAAAAACTTAATAAAAAATCTTTTAAAATAAAGTAGGTAACAAACCTGAATATAACTATGAATTGACAAACACAATTATGATTAGTCAGTAGCATTACCAAAGTTCATGATAAGTGAAATTATAGAAAGTGTAGCATGTAGCGTGCCTGATGTTGGAGGATATCCCCCAAAGTACCAAGTAAAATACAGCTTTCTGAAAATGAGAGATCCATTCTGAAATCCAAAACTGTAGTCCTTGTTTGCGAAAAGGCATCAGGAACTGTGTTGAGCAATACAGGTAGCAATTTGATTCAGAGTAACAGAACATGAGCAACTCTGAAGAAGAATCACACTGAGTTATACTATTTGCAAGAGCTGTCTGCTTCTGTGGCAGCAAACAAGCAGAAGTATTCAAAGTAGTGACCACTCCCTCTGTTTAATCATAATGAAATCTACCGAAAATATCTGGTCTAGGAAAATTCAACCCATTTGATAATAACTAAGAAAAGGAATAAATACATAATCAATATTCTCCAAGCCAGGCTTCAGCAACACATGAACCGAGAACTTCCTGATGTTCAAGCTGGTTTTAGAAAAGGCAGAGGAACCAGAGATCAAATTGCCAACATCCGCTGGATCATGGAAAAAGCAACAGAGTTCCAGAAAAACATCTACTTCTGCTTTATTGACTATGCTAAAGCCTTTGACTGTGTGGATCACAATAAACTGTGGAAAATTCTGAAAGAGATGGGATACCAGACCACCTGACTTGCCTCTTGAGAAATCTGTATGCAGGTCAGGAAGCAACAGTTAGAACTGGACATGGAACAACAGACTGGTTACAAATAGAAAAAGGAGTACATCAAGGCTGTATATTGTCACCCTGCTTATTTAACTTCTATGCAGAGTACATCATGAGAAACGCTGGACTGGAAGAAGCACAAGCTGGAATCAAGGTTGCCAGGAGAAATATCAATAACCTCAGATATGCAGATGATGCCACCCTTATGGTAGAAAGTGAAGAGGAACTAAAAAGCCTCTTGATGAAAGTGAAAGTGGAGAGTGAAAAAGTTGGCTTAAAGCTCAACAGTCAGAAAATGAAGATTATGGCATCTGGTCCCATCACTTCATGGGAAATAGATGGGGAAACAGTGAAAACAGTGTCAGGCTATATTTT
>SJYT01010145.1:65146-93100 GCA_006410635.1 Cephalophus harveyi
CTTGGAAGAAAAGTTATGTCCAACCTAGCAAGCATTTTCAAAAGCAGAGACATTACTTTTCCGACTAAGGTCCGTCTAGTCAAGGCTATGGTTTTTCCTGTGGTCATGTATGGATGTGAGAGTTGGACTGTGAAGAAGGCTGAGGGCCGAAGAATTGATGCTTTTGAACTGTGGTGTTGGAGAAGACTCTTGAGAGTCCCTTGGACTGCAAGGAGATCCAACCAGTCCATTCTGAAGGAGATCAACCCTGGGATTTCTTTGGAAGGAATGATGCTGAAGCTGAAACTCCAGTACTTTGGCCACCTCATGCGAAGAGTTGACTCATTGGAAAAGACTCTGATGCTGGGAGTGATTGGGGGCCGGAGGAGAAGGGGTCGACCGAGGATGAGATGGCTGGATGGCATCACTGACTCAATGGATGTGAGTCTGGGTGATCTCTGAGGGATGGTAATGAACAGGGAGGCCTGGCGTGCTGCGATTCATGGTGTCGCAAAGAGTCGGACACGACTCAGCGACTGAACTGAACTGAACTGAACTTCTGTGAAATCGCTGTTTGAATCTTTTACCTACTTTTAAAAAAATTTTTATGGTTTGTCTTTTTCATATTGATTAACTGAAGTGTTTCTTTTAACTTCCTAGAAAAACAATCTATCATTTGCTTTATGTGAGACAATATTTTCTTCTATATCATGACTTATCTTTTAATTTTATATGTGGCTTTTTCTGATGTGTACCTGTTTTCTTTTTATCTTGTTTTTTTGAAGGCATCAAATTGTCATTCTTCTTCTTTGTGATTTTCGCTTTTGTATTTTTACTGGATTATATTTGCCTACTGAATCTCTGGAAGAATGCACAAATAAATATAGTGTTTACCAATGTATGTATAAGGCGAAGAGGAGGAAAATGTAAAAAAGAGATAATAGAAGGCAGGCTTTGCACACTACACATAATTCAATGTTTTGTTTTGCTTTGTTTTGAAAGATGATCTTACTACCTATTCAATAGATTAAATTTAAAAATCAGTTTATTTTAGATTAAGTGAAATTAATATTAATTTCGTTTAAAAAATAGAAACCAAACAATAAAAATGACACTTTGGACTATCTTTCTGCCTGAGTTTGAAAAGTCACACTTCCAGAGATATGGTGGGAAGTGGTGCCCAGTTCTAGTATGCTGCTATTTTTGTTTGTCAAAACGAATGAAGTTTCCTGAGATAGTTCAGGACAGGAATTATAAATTTTAAGATTTTTTTCTAAAAGAGACTGTGAAGGGATGAAACAAATTATATGGACAGGGAGGCCTGGCGTGCTGTGATTCATGGGGTCGCAAAGAGTCAGACACGACTGAGCAACTGAACTGAAAGTAGTGAAAATAAGCCATGCAGTGCAAAAATATCAACTTTAAAATTAATCTGAATATCACCTATCTAAAAGAAACAAGTTGACCATTAAATGATCAACTGACAGCTTGAAGCAGAATATACCAAAATGTATAACATTTTATTATCATATCTATTTCTTGCAATTCAGAAAACCCACATAGAATATCATCTAAATCTGTAATTTAATGCCTAACACTGTAACACATTTCTAAGGCAAGTTGTAAAATGAGTCAGACTTATGAGACTGAGTGACATTTTGTCACTGATTTAAAGGAAAATACTGTCTCTGTTAAGATCTTATAAAAGATATAATAAAGAAAAATGCAGTGTAGGTTTAGACAAATTTGAGAATTTTATCACCTTAACATCAGAGTGTTAATGCATTTGTAACCACAAATGTTTGAGCTATTCCATTCATTATATCAGATGACAAGAAGGTGTCTGAAAATGGTCTTATTTGTTCAGGTAAATTAAATAATGTCAGATCCATGAGTGATGTATTTGTCATTATAGGATCTAGATGTTCAGAGTATCATGGACTAAAACAACATTTGTAATGGCATGAAAATGAAATATTTCAACATTAATATTTTTTGTGAAAGGATTTATTTTCATGGTTACTTTTTTTTTTCTGTTGGACTAGCTGGCTCATAGTGTTTTCTACAGAAAAACAACCTAAAAAACAAGTGTCAGTTTAATTTAGCACAGCAAGGGTAAAGGGAGTATTAAAAATGGATGAAGATAGATGTTAGAAGCTATCTCGTGTTAGTTAAGTAACCTGCAGTTATAAAGGCTGTTTACAATTTGGGTAGTTCTCACTGTAGGACATAGAGAGTGCACGTGAATGGATGACCACAGGAGGGGGCCAAAGGCGAGGACTGTTGAAATGCAATGCGCTCCAAGAGCATAAAATAAAAGAAAAAGAAAAGGACATCCTCGAACATTTTTACTTCTGTTTTAACTTTGACGTTTTTACTTTTTAAAAAACACACCCTTAATTCCAAGAGGTGAGGAGAGAACAGAAATGCTCTGTCCTGAGTGTCCCCGTCAGCACAAGTAAGTTCTGCTCCATAAAGGTTCTTGGCATTAAAGTACTATGACCCACCCAGGACTGCAAGGGTGGAAGCCAACTTGAATGGGAGAAGCAGGGCCAGGAGTGCAAAGGCTATAGCCACTGCTACCATATGGCCAGATTTTTTTTTTTTTTTGGTCAAGAGAAAGTAAAAAAATCTGTATCATTCTTCTGATATTTAAATGTGGAAAAAAGTCGTAAACAACTTGCAGGAAACTAGTTTGCACTAATAATGATAACAAACCCTTATGCAAACTCCCTATGTGCCAGGGATATGCTCCAAGTACTTTACATAACCTTGTTTCATCTTCCTAACAACCGCTTGAGGTTTCTTCTATTTTATATCCATTTTCAAGATGAGTAAACTGAGGCATAAGCAAGCCTATAACTTGTTCAAGTTCACACAGTTGTCAATGGCAGAGGTGACTTGAAAGGAGAAAGTTTGTTCCACAGTTCACACTCGCACACACTGAAATGTCCCAATAAGAAAATTTCTCCTTCACAGAGCTGCTTATAAGAATTTCATTAATTATAGAACCGAATATAGCTGTTTCTGGCTCTATAGTGATGTATTTCCATATAATTATTTTTCTAAAGTCACTTTTTAAAATTCAGAAAATTTCATAAGCCATCATTGTTTCTAAAGAGTCCAGTTAGGAAGAGGGGAAATTTTTATTATTGAATATTCTAAAAGTAAAATATCATTTTAAAAAATGTATATTTTTTTATGTTTCAGCTATGCTTTTGATTAACTTTTTCATTGTGAAATACTGAACTGAAGCTAGAAGCCAACCTAAATAATGACTTCTAAGTTTTATTAGAAGAATAAATTTATACTCTTTAAAAAATGCATTTGTTTCAAAAACTAGTATCTCACCATATATTATGCTTGAACTCTTTGAATTTTCATGCTTTATTATCTTATCCTATATTCATACAAGGATCTATAACTGTCAATTAAATTATGAAAAAGCAAAGGGGTTAGAGAGTGTTTATTCCTTGTTTAGAAAATACAGATATTTTTGGTATATACCACATGTACCTCAGAATTTCTGCTTATTTCTACTACTTTAAGAAGTGGAATTTCAGATCACTCTTTGGAGAGGGTTTAACGTCAAGTGGTCTTAAAATTTATACTCAATTTAGCAAACCCAAACCACCAAGTCAGTCTTCAAAAATTCTAATTTATAAATATCTTCATTTCTGGACATTCCTCTAATTCCCAATTTGTTAAAATATAAAATATCATCTGAGAAGGGTTTTTTTGTGGATCTTTGCTATTGTAGTAAAACATTGTGTAGTAAAGATATATGCATGTATGCTTGGATATGTGATTATTTATTTAGTTTTGGCTGCGCTGGGTCTTTGTTGCTGGGTGTAGGCTTTCTCTAGTTGCAGCAGCTGTGAGCTACTCTTCGTTGCAGCGCATGAGCTTCCCGTTGCAGTGGCTTCTCTCGTTTGGAGCACGGATTCTAGGCACACGGGCTTCAGTAGGTGCAGCACATGGCCTCATTGGTTGTGGCACACAGGCTTAGTTGCTCTGCAGCGTGTGGGGTCTTCCCAGACTAGCGACTGAACCCGCGTCCCCTGCATTGGCAGGTGGATCCTAACCATTGGATCACCAGGGAAGTCCTATACATGTATGTCTATACACATTGGTACATAATTATAGTTGGAGGGCTGCTTCCCTGAGTGGCTCAGATGGTAAAAATACTGCCTGCGATGCAGGAGACCTGCGTTCAATACCTGGGTCGGAAAGATCCCCTGGAAAGGGGCATGGGAATCCATTCCAGTCTTCTTGCCTGGAGAATCCATGGACAGAGAAGCCTGGTGGGCTAACGTCATAGGGTCACACAGGGTCAGGCATACGACTGAAGCAACTTAGAATACACATGATTATATATGACATGTATATTAAATAACTCATAATAGTGGTATATGTGTGTATATAGTGACAAAGATAGTGACCTCAATCAAGACACCCAAAAGTACTTCAGCTTTTGTTTTCCCTAGCTGTATTGTGATGTACTTGATATATTAATCTGTATAAATTTAAGGTATAGAATGTGATGATTTGATACAGCTATATATTGCAAAATGTTTGTCAGAATAAGGTTAGCTAATACATTCTTTACCTCACATAATTGCCATTTTGTTATTATTGTTATGGTGAGGACATTAAAGTTTCACTCTCAGCAACTTTCAAGCATACAATACAGCACCATAAACTATAGGCACAGCACTGTACATTAGATCTCTAAAACTTATTTATAACCAAAAGTTTGTACGCTTTGACTGCTGTCTTCCCATTTTCCTCATCCCTCAGTCCATACCAGCCACCACTCTGTGCTCTTTTTCTGTGAGTTTCCTATTTTTAGATTCCACATGCAAGTGAATTCATACAATACTTATCTTCCTCTGTCTTATTCATTTCATTTTGCATAATCCCCTAAAGGTCCAGCCATACTATCACAAATAGCAAGATTTCCTTTTTTAAGGCTGAATAATATACCAATTATATACATACCACATCTTTCTCTAATCCTTTTATCTGTCAGTGGACAATTGTTTCCATGTCCTATTGTAAATAATATTTCATTTAACAAAGGGATGTAAACATTTCTTTGAGATAGTGCTCTTATATTCTTCAGATTTATACTTAGCAATGGGATTGCTAGATCATATGGCAGGTCTATTTGTTTATTTTATATTAGAGTATAGTTAATTCACAATGTTGTGTTTTCAGGTGTACAACAAAGCAATTTAGTTATATATATTCATATATCTATTCTTTTTCAGACTCTTTTCTTGTATAGGTCATTGCATAGTATTCAGTAAGAGTTTTTCCTGTGCTATATAGTAGATCTTTATAGATTATCTATTTGTATGTGTTAATCCCAACCTCCTAATTTATCCCCTCCACCATCACCCTAGCTCTATTTTTAGTTTTTTGAGGAACTCCCATACTGTTTTCCTTAGTAGTTGTACCAGTTTACAAATTGATGGAGACTCTCTAAGCTTTCATTCCTAGGTCTATGCTAAATCGCAGTGAATTCACAGATGTGGGTTACTCACAAGTGGTTTATGTTTGCCCTTGGGTGATGTATACTGTTTTTAAAGAGTTGATTACTCACCCTACAATTGCATGGTATAAGCCTGTCCCATCATATCTATGCCATGTCTCTGGAATTTACATCCAGACTTTTCAGAGATGTCATTGCAAGGAAGACACCTGAAAAGTACCCCTGCTAGAATGATCCACCCTCACCCCAGGTTTAACTCTTTCCAAAGAAACCTCTCTTGCAGACTCTACTTTTGGTTAGAGAAGAAATATTCATTCATTATATAAGAAATAGGTCCTGCATATCTTCTCTAGGATGACTATTCATTTTTCACTATTAAGCCTCTGTCTGTCCCTAATATTGACTGTGGACTCACCAGTATGCTTTTTAAATCCAGACTTCTGACTTGCACCAGCTCCAAAATCATCCTACTTCTCTTTAGAGTAAGTAGGAGCGATTTACTTAAGCACCACCATGAAAGGATGTCAAATTCTTATTGTTCCTCACCAACAGAAGGTACCAAAAATATTATTAAACCCAAGCACATACACACAATATAAACTAGTGCTTTGCCCTAAAATTTCCATTCCCTTCCTTATCCCATGCAGTTTCAGCCAGCAGAACGCTTAGCATTTTTATTGTGCTAAAATTTAAGTCACCCCTAGTACTTTCTCCTCTGACCTGGTTGTTGCCAGCACTGAAGGTAAGTGAGAAGTTTGAGGAAGTCATTAAACACTCAGCAGCCTTTCAGACCCTCAGTCAAGTTTCTTCCAACTGAGCTGGGACCATGGAGATGCAATGCATAGCACTGGACAGGAAGCCAGGCTTAGCTAGGTAGCAGAGAGGTCTTAGATAAAGCAAACAAACCAGGGCTTTGTGAGGTGACAAAAAGGAAATGAACAAAGTCACACCCTCAGCCCATCAACCAACAGTCTAACAGTCTAGTGAGCAGGAAGCAAAAGCCACAAGACCAATGGCCCCCAATGGTGAGAATATACTGCACAGGTGATCAGGAGGGAGCTAGAAATTGGTTCTGTCCTTTCAGACACTTTGATGTATTCTAACTGCCCAGAGCTCTGCTTGAAGAAAACTAGGGAAGAGCCTCCTTGTTTTTGAACTAGCAATAAACATAACATTGTTGTTTAGTTGCCCAGTCATGTCTGATTCTTTTGTGGCCCCATAGATTGGGATTTTCCAGGCAAGAAAAATGGAATGGGTTGCCATTTCCTTTCTCCAACGGAGCTTCTTGACCCAGGGAACATAGTATATGCCTTGCTAAAAGCTATTTTATAAAATAGCATGAACCTGATTTTACAAAATATTGTCTGATATGAACAATCTTGCTGCTGATGCTGCTGCTAAGTCACTTCAGTCGTGTCCGATGCTGTGCGACCCCATAGATGGCAGCCCACCATGCTCCCCCATCCCTGGGATTCTCCAGGCAAGAACACTGGAGTGGGTTGCCATTGCCTTCTCCAGTGCATGAAAATGAAAAGTGAAAGGGAAGTCACTCAGTCGTGCCGGACTCTTAGAGACCCCATGGAGTGGAGCCTACCAGGCTCCTCCATCCATGGGATTTTCCAGGCAAGAGTACTGGAGTGGAGTGCCATTGCCTTCTCCAATGAACAATCTTAAATTGCTGCTAAAAACACTATTTATTTTAGACCATCACCCTAGCTCTATTTTTAGTTTTTTGAGGAACTCCCATACTGTTTTCCTTAGTAGTTGTACCAGTTTACAAATTGATGGAGACTCTCTAAGCTTTCATTCCTAGGTCTATGCTAAATCGCAGTGAATTCACAGATGTGGGTTACTCACAAGTGGTTTATGTTTGCCCTTGGGTGATGTATACTGTTTTTAGAGAGTTGATTACTCACCCTACAATTGCATGGTATAAGCCTGTCCCATCATATCTATGCCATGTCTCTGGAATTTACATCCAGACTTTTCAGAGATGTCATTGCAAGGAAGACACCTGAAAAGTACCCCCTGCTAGAATGATCCACTCTCACCCCAGGTTTAACTCTTTCCAAAGAAACCTCTCTTGCAGACTCCACTTTTGGTTAGAGAAGAAATATTCATTCATTATATAAGAAATAGGTCCTGCATATCTTCTCTAGGATGACTATTCATTTTTCACTATTAAGCCTCTGTCTGTCCCTAATATTGACTGTGGACTCACCAGTATGCTTTTTAAATCCAGACTTCTGACTTGCACCAGCTCCAAAATCATCCTACTTCTCTTTAGAGTAAGTAGGAGCGATTTACTTAAGCACCACCATGAAAGGATGTCAAATTCTTATTGTTCCTCACCAACAGAAGGTACCAAAAATATTATTAAACCCAAGCACATACACACAATATAAACTAGTGCTTTGCCCTAAAATTTCCATTCCCTTCCTTATCCCATGCAGTTTCAGCCAGCAGAACGCTTAGCATTTTTATTGTGCTAAAATTTAAGTCACCCCTAGTACTTTCTCCTCTGACCTGGTTGTTGCCAGCACTGAAGGTAAGTGAGAAGTTTGAGGAAGTCATTAAACACTCAGCAGCCTTTCAGACCCTCAGTCAAGTTTCTTCCAACTGAGCTGGGACCATGGAGATGCAATGCATAGCACTGGACAGGAAGCCAGGCTTAGCTAGGTAGCAGAGAGGTCTTAGATAAAGCAAACAAACCAGGGCTTTGTGAGGTGACAAAAAGGAAATGAACAAAGTCACACCCTCAGCCCATCAACCAACAGTCTAACAGTCTAGTGAGCAGGAAGCAAAAGCCACAAGACCAATGGCCCCCAATGGTGAGAATATACTGCACAGGTGATCAGGAGGGAGCTAGAAATTGGTTCTGTCCTTTCAGACACTTTGATGTATTCTAACTGCCCAGAGCTCTGCTTGAAGAAAACTAGGGAAGAGCCTCCTTGTTTTTGAACTAGCAATAAACATAACATTGTTGTTTAGTTGCCCAGTCATGTCTGATTCTTTTGTGGCCCCATAGATTGGGATTTTCCAGGCAAGAAAAATGGAATGGGTTGCCATTTCCTTTCTCCAACGGAGCTTCTTGACCCAGGGAACATAGTATATGCCTTGCTAAAAGCTATTTTATAAAATAGCATGAACCTGATTTTACAAAATATTGTCTGATATGAACAATCTTGCTGCTGATGCTGCTGCTAAGTCACTTCAGTCGTGTCCGATGCTGTGCGACCCCATAGATGGCAGCCCACCATGCTCCCCCATCCCTGGGATTCTCCAGGCAAGAACACTGGAGTGGGTTGCCATTGCCTTCTCCAGTGCATGAAAATGAAAAGTGAAAGGGAAGTCACTCAGTCGTGCCGGACTCTTAGAGACCCCATGGAGTGGAGCCTACCAGGCTCCTCCATCCATGGGATTTTCCAGGCAAGAGTACTGGAGTGGAGTGCCATTGCCTTCTCCAATGAACAATCTTAAATTGCTGCTAAAAACACTATTTATTTTAGAAGCAGAAAAAATGAGAGATAACTTACAACTTGAAGATTTAGCATTACATCCAGAATCTCTTTGTCCCTCAGCAAAGATAAACCCAAGCCTTTGGAAGTTGACTACTTTTTTCCCTGTTCTCAAAATACAGAAGACCTCTGTTGATAATGAAGACCATGATGGAATTTTGAACCAGGATGCTTCTTAAACATTTGATAATATCTAAACAATAAGAAAATTACATTTAATCTAGACATTAAGGACATTACATTCTAAATGTTAAAACAAAGAAGCAGAATAATTTACAAACCATTCCAAGTTAAATTACAGAATAAATATCTTTGGCATGAACATTTGGGAAAGATAGTTATGTGTGTGTGTTTAAAAATAAATTGAGTGTTTAGATAATGTTTCATGAAGAGCACAGGAAAATCTAATTGGAGTGTAAGCAAAGGATAGTAACCAAGACATCCTCAATCCTCAGAAGCAACTTAATTAAAGAAAAGAGATAGGAATGAGTATAATGCTTGTGGAAAGAGAATGGATGAAATCACTCTGGGCAAAATAGACTGAATATATTAGGGAGCAATGAAAAAAATTATACAGTCAGGTAGTCTGAGACTTAAATATATGGCTGAAGAACTTGAAATTGATAGTTTAGACGGACATTATAGCTTCTATAACCAGAGATCACATATGAACAGAATGTTTTAATAAGTTATGTAGGTTGGGTCTATGGAAAGATGAGTTAATTTTTCCATATTAGCCATAAAACTAAATCCATTAATTCAGGCATGATATGCTAAGAATCTGATTAATAGTGGGGTACTTGAAAAGGAAACAAAAGGATGAATTTGAGAAATGGTGAAAGAGGAGGAAACCCAAGTCCCTAATGGACTGGATATAGAAGAATAAGACACATATCAAGAATAACTACTTCAATCCTTTTATAAGTACACAGGCCTATAGAATACTACTAGAAAACTCCTCAGAGAAATGGAGAGGCTGAAAAATGAGGTCTAAAGTGGGGGCTGAGGGCGCACTCTCATTTAATATTTTTCATATCTACTATCATTCGAAGCAGTAACTACTGGCATTCAACATTTGTCCTTGGCTGGCATTAAGGATAGGAACATCTAACTTTGAGGAGCTTTTCATATAGTTAAGCAAAAGAACGCAAGGCAGACTGCTGTAGGAAACAACACAGAACTAACTGTAAAACTTATGATAATGAATAAATGATATTTTTATCACTTATAGAACTGAAAATAAAGGGATAACACAGGAAGTGGGGGCAGTGGATTAAAATGTTACAACTGGGAAGCAGGAAAGCCAGTCTTGAGTTATGCCTGGAGAGATTAGAGACAGAGGAGGAGGAACTGAGGTGGAGCCAGCCAGGGCGGGAATCTGCTGAGCTGTCAGAACGCGGCCCTGAGGCTGCGACCCGGCAGAAGTAAAAGCGATACTAAGTAACAAGAACAGTTGCAAAAAGCCTGCCTTAAAGAGAGGTTTGCAACGTACAAGCTGCAAGTTTTCAAACTGCAAGTTTTTTATTCAACTACTGAATAAAACTGAGGTGACCGACAGTCCTATTTCTCCTGATCTCATACACACGTGTTTGCTCCGTAGAGATGGAGACTGTGTGAACACTCTCTGTTCTATTAAGAAGAAATGTTAATAATTGTAACAAGCACTTCTTGAAAAATGCCTCGTTTAAATTGCTATAGAAAGTTTTACACTTGAGAAAAAAAAAAGTTAATGGATTGTAAACAGGTACAATTTGCTTTTTAATTTATACAGTTCCTGGTGTGTTGGAGGGGGAAGGGGGGGAAGGGAGGAGACAAAGAGTAGGAAAGTGGCAGAAAAACAAAGCAGTAAAGACAAAAATTAAGCTATTGTACCAACCAGCACAGAAATGGGATTCTGTTAAGAAGTTAAGAGAATGAACTCAGGCTTAATCAGCGATGAGTCGGCCAAGCACAGGATGGAGCTTCAGTGTTGTTAATCTCAAAGTTGACAACAGCTACTAACTAGGACATATAAACTGACTTTGAAGTAGTTGTAAGTGTCTTCAACACTTACTGCTTCAAAGGTAGGACTATCCTTATCTACCTCATCCAGTCATTGTTAGGATTAATTAAGACACCATCTATAAGTCACTTAGCACTCTGAGTGGCCCATAGCAAGAGCTTTTGAAGTGTTACATAATTACTGTTTGGAGAATTTCTTCCTACTAGCTTAAATAACGGAGAAGGCAATGGCATCCCACTCCAGTACTCTTGCCTGGAAACTCCCATGGTCGGAGGAGCCTGGTAGGCTGCAGTCCATGGGGTCGCTGAGTCAGACACGACTGAGCGACTTCACTTTCACTTTTCACTTTCATGCATTAGAAAAGGAAATGGCAACCCACTCCAGCGTTCTTGCCTGGAGAATCCCAGGGATGGCGAAGCCCGGTGGGCTGCCGTCTGTGGGGTCGCACAGAGTCGGACACGACTGAAGCTACTTAGCAGCAGCAGCAGCTTAAATAAAGGACTATTTGCAAATACCCTCCTTCCCAGTTTCCCAATCTGAAATGAGGACCCTATATGTGATAATAAGCACTTTAGTTCCCTTTGGATGACCTTTGAGAAAATATTTTGACATTTTGACATTTTTAAGCTCTCTCCAATTTCCTCTTTTGCTCTCCTGGAAGTAGATTTCTAGGCCTAATAGATACTTAATATTTCCTTATAGATAATATTTCCTGCACACTATGTGTTGTTTAGCTATAATACATACCACGGCAGTAACTGCCGTGTTCCAGAACTGAAGCAGTGATATAGTTTCACATATGATTTCTCTACATGTATCACAACAACTGAAACCTGGGTAAGAAACTAGAAGCAATTAAAAATTCAAAGCAATGATTTGAAGAACACTATTAAAAACTATGAAACTAACTTTGTCCCAGATTTAGTATTTCTTTCACTGTCAAAACACCAATTTACCTATCTAGATTTTTTGTAACATGTATGGAATTTCAAGTTATTACATCATAGTACCAACAAGTAGATTGTTCCATTCACGTATCCTGAACAACCACTAATACTGTATTGTGTCAAGGAATTTTGCATATGTGGAAATATAAGCCACATAGATCCATAATATAAAAAAGATCTAGACATTTGTCAGTGCCCTCTCCCACCACTGTACACACTGTGCTATTGCTTGTATATAAAATTACCACCCACCAACTCTTAGGAAAGCTGTTTGAGTCGTTTACAACAACATATTTCATTGAAAAAAAAATGCAAAGAATTTTCAGGTATATTGAGTAGTAAGTTGAAGGAGTAAGAAAGTGTTGGTGCACTATATAATATTTCCTTATTAATTTCTATCACTCATATTACCCAAGAATTCTCTCAAGCTTAATCACAAAACATATCCTGACCTTTAACAACTAGCAAGGCTGTAATGTTAACCTTCAACGTTTTGCAAAATTCTTCTTTAAACACTTCCTCTGGAAAACACACAGCTCAGAGTGCTAAAATTGTCTCCTATAATAACCACAGCAGGATTCTAACAAACCCGCTTTTAAAAACCAAATAAAGTCTTCCGTGGGGGCGGTTCACCACTTCCCCTTTTTCAACATGCAGGAACTAATTTAGCTGAGAAGATAAAAGCAAAAGCTGCCTACAGATGCACAAGGAAACGAGATCCTAAAACAAAGCACCTCCGTGGCAAGAGGGTCTGGTCCTTTTCTGTACAAAAAGCCTTCTCTGACTTAGAAGGTCACACATGAAAAGCAAAGAGTCTGAAATCTGTATATATTAATACAAATGGTAGACAGAAGAAAGAAGAGAAAAGGCACACAAATTACTTTCAATTATATTTATGTATTTTCCAATTAAGTAATTATATACTCATTTTCAATTTAATACCATTGTAAAGATATCAAGAACTCAGAACTAAGACAAAAAGCCTGAACTTTTTGTGGTAAGCATTTAAGAATATAGGCATATATCTAATCATTGTGTTTTACACTATATATAATTACACGTCAATTATATCTCAATGAAACTAAAAAAGATATGCTAAAAAATAATCATTAAGAAAGACTACTTTCAAACTACCAACAACACCTGAAGAGTTAAGAGCCAAGAGTATTATCAGATGACCAAACTCTCCCCTTTCTTTCATAGAAACAGCTCATGAAATCCCATCTCTTCTATAAACCCTTGCCTCTTTCAGAAGGATGGCCATTAGATCCCATCCCAGGTGGTCTAAACATGCACATGGCACGTGACTTTGTCACTGAGAATCTCATTAAATGTACTTAGTTCATTACTCATTTATAAATTCCCAATTTCATTCATTCAATTTTCAGATTATCTACTTGACCATACAGAGAAGGCAATGGCACCCCACTCCAGTACTCTTGCCTGGAAAATCCCATGGACAGAGGAGCCCAGTGGGCTGCAGTCCATGGAGTTGCTAAGAGTCGACACAACTGAGCGACTTCACTTTCACTTTTCACTTTCATGCATTGGAGAAGAAAATGGCAACCCACTCCAGTGTTCTTGCCTGGAGAATCCCAGGGACGGGGGAGCCTGGTGGGCTGCAGTCTATGGGGTCGCACAGAGTCGGATATGACTGAAGCGACTTAGCAGCAGCAGCGCTTGACCATATATCTGTGGGATGTGTTGTGTGGACTCTGGTAGATTATGAACTGCAAGGTTATTGGCCACAAACCTTATTAACATACACATTTTCTAATCATCATTTAGTAAGTGTTCTGTAGTTTTTAATATAATGACAAAAGTAGAGGAAAATACAAATACATAAAAATGCAGACTCTGGCCATGATTCCAAGGCTCTTTGTGATGTTTTACTGGACTACTTATCAATAAGAATATATCACATTAAGTTTTCTATGAATTTTTCCTTTAAAAATATGTGAGAAACAAGCATAGTAAATCTTATCCTTTAAATAAAAGAAAAAACATGGTTTAAAAAATGTTTCATTCAGGAAGCTTTCATAATAGAATGCAAGTTGGAAACATTTTTTACTCTATTGTTACAAATTATTTTTTTAAAGTGGGACTTGAATACCATATTAGGAGAAAACGTGCACATGGAGTTTGATTAGAAAATGAAGTATCCCTGTCTGCATCTTCTTCTTTTTGAAATCCTTATGAATCCAGCACCCCAGGCTACTTCCTGACTTCTCAGGACACCCCAGTAAAATATATCATTATATTTTCCTTCTATCTCCCTCATAAAATATTTTATCTGCTGAATTACATCGTGTTAAAGTTTGTTCTCTATCCGTATACTTCATTTCTCCAGGTATCACTTTCTAGAAATATATTTGCCGTTTAGTAGGTGTTTTAGGAGATAACTTCTTAAACCAAGGGGTTTTGAATCTTTCAAATTGTGTCAGCTTTCTACATTACTGATGAACCTACTTGGCTAAAGATCTATGGCTTGTGGAGATATTTTCAAGCAAGTTAAAAATTAGAAAAACAGCAACTACAAAAACAAGCGGTTGTTTTACATAGTTAACCAGTAACTTAAGGTTTCCTGTATACCACCCCCATGCTGGTGTTTAAAACATGACAAAATCAGTCTTCCATTTTTACTGAATCTAGAGTGGGCTCTATCAATGCCAATGGCAAAAGGAAAAATTGGATAACTTCTGTCTACCCCAGCCTCATCCTTTCTCCATTTTATGTGGAGGGGGACTTGAGGAGAAGCGAAGGACTGTCAACTTGAACTCCTTCTTAGGCTAGAGAAGGAGTCAGTCATTACAGTATAATGTAGTTTCTTTCTCATTCTGATAGACTTCAAGCAGGGAAAAAACAATTCCTACTCTACACAAAAATAGGTCTTACGGATTTTTAACATAGCCTCCAGTTCTTCCCCTCCCCACACCTACAACTTTGCCACATAACTTTGTAGATCTTCTCAAGAGTAGATAGGATGTAGTTCTCTGCCCCTTAAATCTGGATGAGTCATTGACTTGCACTGCTCGATGCTACTTTAGCAAATGTGATGCAGCACAAGCTTGACAGTGCTTTGCACTTTGGGACCTGACTTCCTGATGCTCTGGGAGCACTTTAGCTGCCATGTGAAGGAGGCCCTGTCTTTGCAACGACGTGAAATGAGCAGGTTTGCTGGATGATGTGAGCGCATGTCCCAAATGACGCGACACACACTGTCCAGGCAAATCCTGCCATCCCAGCTAACACTGAGCTAACCCCTGGGCATGTGCAAGAGGCCACGTCAAGGGTGCCCTAGCTGGGTTATCAGCAAACAGCAGACCCAAGAGTGAGACACAATCAGCTACAATCAGGAGCAAAGTGATCATATAACCCCAGCCCAAATCACCATCATGACCGTGGAAACAAAAAGCTAAATAAACAGTTGCTGTGTGAAGCCATTAAATTTTGTTTTGGTTTATGACTCAGTGAAATCTTACAGATATACTGACTGCATGGGAAGGGAAATGGAACTTGTTAATTAAGGAAACATTACATTTTTCAGTATGAGTTTGGACTTTTTTGCTGTTCCTGAAAATTAACGTTGGTCTCTCAGAGAGGTGCCTATATCTGCCCTTAGCATGTCATAGTTTAAAAAATGTTGTCTGCAGTTCACATTGGTTCAATTGTCCAAGGAATAAGAAAACCAGAGACAACAGGTCTTAACGGTTGGTGTGTCTCTGGCGTCCTAACAGCCCTAATGGCGCTTCTCCAGATGAAGACCGTGGACTGAACAAATGGAGGGAGGAGTTGGAGGCAGAGGGTAGGAACATTCCTGTAAGTAGGATGGCAATTAAGGAGAGGTGTGGTTGGAGATTATCAGAGAGAAGTGAAGAAGATGCTAGAATGAGAGCCAGAATCTCAGGAAAGTTGAATTCCGATAGGACTGTGTTGGGAAGGGCCTAACTTACTCTCTCTCTGGTACCCTAGGGTTAGTTCTAGTTATCAAGTTGTAAAATATTTCCTGTCCTACTTTATCATTTCCCTTTTAAAATGACTCCATACGTATACTAACACAAATTTTGTAGATTTTCTCTGCCTGGTGTGGTAACCTTAGGGAGACTACAGGGAGCACCTGGGGGGAAAAAATGTGTAACCCTAAGGAGGACTGAAGAGAGACACCTAAACTGACTGTCTTTTCCACCTCCTCCCCCATATGGTAGAGGAAGCTGACTTCTGAAAGAAGAAGGCAGGAAGAAATCTGAGTTTCAATACCTAGAAACAGATAAATGTGCCTGAAGTCCAGAATTATTCAGAAGATAATAGATGAAAAATGTCTCTTTTAAGCAGGTTGGAGAAGGCAATGGCACCTCACTCCAGTACTCTTGCCTGGAAAATCCCATGGACAGAGGAGCCTAGTGGGCTGCAGTCCATGGAGTCGCTAAGAGTCAGACACGACTGAGCAACTTCACTTTCACTTTTCACTTTCATGCATTGGAGAAGGAAATGGCAACCCACTCCAGTGTTCTTGCCTGGAGAATCCCAGGAATGGGGGAGCCTGGTGGGCTGCCGGCTATGGGGGCGCACAGAGTCGGGCACAACTGAAGTGACTTAGCAGCATTTGTACATCTTTCCCTCCTGAAATAATCTGCTTGAAATGATTCTTGGTTACTAGATGGAGAGGTTAATGCAAATGAAATACTAAACCAATATGTAGCCAATTTCATCTTTTGAATTATCTTAGGTAGCAATCCTGTCTTCTCCTGAGGCATCATTTTCTTTCTTGTATTACACTTATTTCTGAATACATATTACATCTTCTGGTGCATTGCAAGCTATTCAAAAGAAAGAGTCAGGCGCTGGTCATTAATGAAAACCACAAGCACCAGAACTAAACATTATTTTGAGTAGTTGTTCAGTATCCTTTTGATTTACTGTAATAAATAAATGAGTAAATACATTTCTGAATATTTACACATTCAACAAATACCTAAAGGCATGAATTCAATTAATGAAGAAAGTGATTTTACTTCAAGAGTGAAGAGAACTCTTGAAAAGTCTTGGAGTTCCAAGATAGTGGAGTAGAAGGACATGCACTCATCTTCTCCTGCAAGAAATCCAACTTTACAACTGTCTGTTGAACAACCACCAACAGGAAAATGTTGGATCACCATGTTTTGGTGGATCCCACCAAAAAAAGATACCTTACGTCCAAGGGCAAAGGAGAAGCCCCAGCAAGATGGTAGGAGGGGCGAAATCACATTTAGAAACAAACCACATACTCGCCACAGATGCTCAGAGGGCTCAAACAAAACCTTGTGCACACCAGGACCCAGGAGAAAGGAGCACTGACCCCACAAGAGACTGACCCCGACTTCCCCATGGAGTGTCCGGAGTCTCTGGCAGTGGTGTGGGTCAGTGGTGGCCTGCTGCACAGTCAGGGGCACTGAGTTGGCAGTCCTTGCATGGGACCTTTTGAAGGAGGTCACCATTTTCTTCATTATCTCCACCATGGTTTCACCACAGGTCAAACAGAAAGGGAACACAGCCTCGCCCATCAGCAGAAAATTGGATTAAAGATTTAAGGGTTATGACCCTACCCATCAGAAAAAGACCCAGTTTCCACAGTTAGTCTCTCCCATCAGGAAGCTTCCACAAGCCTCTTATCCTTATCCATCAGAGGGAAGACAGAATGAAAACCACAATCACAGAAAACTAATCAATAATCACCACCCTTATGGCAGAAAGTAAAAGAACTAAAGAGCCTCTTGACGAAAGTGAAAGAGGAGAGTGAAAATGTAGGCTTAAAGCTCAACATTCAGAAAACTAAGATCATGGCATCTGATCCCATCACTTCATGAAAAATAGATGGGGAAATAGTGGAAACAGTAAAAGACTTTAACTTCTTGGGCTCCAAAACACTGCATGTGTTGACTGCAGCCATGAAATTAAAAGACACTTACTCCTTGGAAGAAAAGCTATGATCAACCTAGACAGCATGTTAAAAAGCTGAGACATTACTTTGCCAACAAAGGTCCATCTAGTCAAAGCTATTGTTTTTCCAGTGGTCATGTATGGATGTAAGAGTTGGACTGTAAAGAAACCTGAGCATCGAAGAATTGATGCTTTTGAACTGTGGTGTTGGAGAAGACTCTTGAGAGTCCCTTGGACTGCAAGGAGATCCAACCAGTCCATCCTAAACGAAATCAATCTTGAATATTCATTGGAAGGACTGATGCTGGAGCTGAAACTCCAAACTTTGGCCACCTGATGCTAAAAACTGACTCACTGAAAAAGACCCTGATGCTAGGAAATATTGAAGGCAAGAGAAGGGGACAACAGAGGATGAGATTGTTGGATGGCACCACCAACTTGATGGAGATGAGTTTGAGTAGGCTCCAGGAGTTGGTGACAGATACGGAAGTCTGGTGTGCTGCAGTCCATGGGATCGCAAAGATTCAGACATTACTGAGGGACTCAACTGACTGAGATATAGTGAGGACCACCCTGGTGGCTCAATGGTAAAGAATCTGCCTGACAATGCAGGAGACACAAGTTTTATCCCTTGGCTGGAAAGATGCCCAAGAGAAGGGAATGGCTACCCACTCCAGTATTCTTGCCTAGGAAATCCACGGACAGAAAGGTCTGGTGGGCAGAAGAGTCCATGGCATCACAAAAGAGTTGGGCACAACTTAGTGACTAAACAATAACAACAACAAAGATACAGTGAGTAAAACCCAGAAAAAAATGAGGTTAAGAGGTACCACGTTAAAAACAGATCTCAAACAATATGCTTAGTTGGGTGACCTAAGTTCAGGAAAGAATCACAGAGGCATCTAGCTGAATAGCTTATAGATTTATGAATCTTTTTCACTTTAGTAAGGAGAAAAAAAATCCATTTTAAAAACAATAGTTTTAAAATATCTTTTCCATGTTAATTTGAAGGCATTTATATTTATATATATATATGTGTGTATATATATATATATATAATTTTTTTTCACACATTTTGTATTTCCAAGACAGAGTAAAACTATACAGCACTAAGTTGAGAGACAGTTCTAGGCTATTTTAAAGGATAATAGCGAATAGTTTCCACATAGATGTCAATTTAATTTACTTGATAGGCAATGTGCTACTTTAATTCTCACCTCTCCTCCTCCTTGGACATTTTTGCTCCATTCTCCTTTATACTTTGTGGAAAATCCAAGCATATCACAAGATTGCTAGAAAGAGTTCTGAAAATTCAGAACATTTTCAGAACATTTCAGAACATTTAAACAAGTCAGGGAGAGAATCTTTCATAGTCAATATATAAAATCTGAATTAAGTCATTTAAAAATACATACATAGCAGTTACTTGATTGTTCTATAGAATAATAGCACAAGCTAAATTATCTCTCATACAGTCCATAAGCAGAATACACAAACTGGTTGGTACTTATGTGTTTCCCTGTGTCTTTGAACTTGCAACCCCAAACCTTCTGATTTTGTCCCAGTAAGATAAATTCAAAGACTGTCTCTTGCCTTCGGCATTAATTTGAGAAATTACTCAGATACCTTCTCAAATGTGTAGATCTTTCTAAAATGGCACAAGGCAGATTTAAATAGGTATAATTTCAAAGCTGAGCAGAAGATTAAATGTTCATCCTACAGATTGAACATCTGAAGAGATTTTAGGGTAAGTCCCTTTTGAAAATCCTGCCCTTGAGAGATAGCTCACTTTTCATCACACATTTAGATTTTCATTTCATTTTTGCCACTTTCACAGAACATTCTGAAAGTGTTTCTCCTCTTGTGGTTGCACTTTAATGCTGGATCTAATAGCAGAAACCACTTTCTTTCCTCTTATCTTAAACATAAGCACAATCTGAATAAGTTAATTTTATTTCTCTCCTGTTGTGGAAGTTCAGTCCAAATGTCTATAAAAATATTTCCAAGTTCTCTCTCCCATATTTAGATTTTAAAAGTTCATCCTTCACAAATACAGATTTGAAAATTATTTTCAAAAATCCTCTAAAGAAGCCTATTACATTTCATTTTGAATGATTGCAATTTGTTGAAACAGCAAGCAATAAGACTATACATATTTGCATACACACTGAAAAGTTATATAATCTGAATATTCTCTTTTACTAGCATTTTAGTAACACATTATCACATCTTTCATGATGGAACCACAAAATGTAGCTTTTCAGAAAATGCTTCATTTTTTTTCTGAAATAATGTTTTTAGGTTATGGTTTTTAAATTTTGAATAACACTAGCCATAGTCTAACACCTAGCCCTTTGCTATTTAAATAAAGAGCATAATTTTTCTTGGAGAGTATTTAATGAAATTAGAAAAATCCACTGCAAAAGAGAGAAAAGGAAAGAAAAAAGAAGGAAGTGGGAAAAGAAGATAAGAAATAAAATAGAATAATGCAACAGAAATATAAAGAATTCTCTCCCGGCTTTATGGTATAAGGACAGAACTGAATTTACAGCTAAGGCTTCCCTAGAAGTGAACATACAACAAAGAAGCAAAAACCTTTTATGTACAAACATCTCTTAAATTTATGTCTATAAAGTGAAAAGTAGAGGTCCCACACTTGGAAACATAACTATGCCCAATCACAGTCACAGACTGCCTCACCTGTATTAAAAGCACTTATTGAGCATATTACAGACTTGAAATTGCCTTAAGATATATCTAGTAGAGTATCATTTCAGGATGGTTTATGATGAAAAAATTCCAGTTAGCTGATTGGAGTTATTTTGCACAGGAAAAATCATATAGAAAAGCTGTAGACATTAAAGGGCTTCCCTAGTGGCTCAGATGGTAAAGAATCTGCCTGAGATGAAGGACACCCAGGTTCAATCCCTGGGTTGGGAAAATCCTCTGGAAAAGGACGTGGTTACCCACTCCAGTGTTCTTGCCTGGAGAATTCCATGGACAGAGGTGTCTGGAGGGCTACAGTCCATGGGGTCACAAAGAGTTGGACACGACTGAGCCACTAACTGCAGACATTAAAAGTCAACAGAATCATCTATAACAAACATGCTCTGAAATGTCAGATGTTACAATAAGACTTATACCCTTGTAATTTCTGAGGCAGGAAAAAGGAATTTAAATTTAAGGAATAAACTTTAACAAAATATACAACAGCTTGAATCTCAACTGAAAGAATGGCAATTTTAGTACAGTTCCCTGAAGGGCATTTAGTTGATCCATGCCTTTTGATGTATAGCCTTGAAATTTGTTTTTAGCCATGGAACCATTTGTTCAAATAGGAAAAGAAAAAGTAAAGATTAGTTCTGATCCCTAGAGCTGAGCTAGTATCTGATAATCTTCCAGTTTTAGTCTACAGGCACCTTTACAAGAAAATCCCTAATTAAAGTCTCACCAGAGTAGATGAAGAAAAAGGGAAGGGTGAGGGCCGTGGGGAGAAAGAAGGTACTGGCAACCTTGTACATCTCTGGGGAAATTTTCACCCAAACCCCAATCCCACTTTGGGACCTTAAGAAAAAGATTAAGAGAATCGTAGAGACTTCTGTTCTGATGCTTTTGAGCCACTGAACCAGCAGCTACCTACATCCAAACTTCTATACCAAAAGAAAAACAAGTCCTAATGTGTTTAAGTCACTATGACTAATAGTCATATTAGTTACATTAGTCATATACCTAACTGATAGAATAGCCAACTACCTGACAGTATTCAAAGCATTTCGCGATGCCCCTATTGCCTACATCCCCGCTCCCCACATTCCTCTTGCATCCCTTAACACGCACACTGACACAGCCCAGCACATGTCCACATGCAGATACACATGCCTCATTCATCAGTTGGCCTAAACCTGAAATTCCACAATTTGAGACTCACTTCCTTCATGGAAGTCCTTGATTTCATTCACACTACAAATACTTCTAGAATTAGTAACACTTAAGCCTTAAACCTTCATCCTCTCAATAATCCTTTATAGTTTATTTGTTGTGCTGCCCACAGTATTGTGATTCCTTTTACAAGGGATCTAAAAGTAAATAAAAAGCAATCACTGTCTTGAGGGTGCTATACTGCAGTGGTAAAGTCAGCCCTGAAAACTCACATTATTTTAAAAATAGAGTCTAGGTGCTCAGAAAGATGTGTGGGCTTGTGTTATTGAGACTTGAGGAAGGTAAACCAAATTCATTATGGTGAGTGAAGGAAGGTTTCCCAGAGAAACCTCCATTTCAGTAGCACGGTCAGGACCAGTAAGAGTGTGTGCAAATACATGTGTGGGGGAGTGGGGGTGGGGGTGGTAGTGTGGGTAAAGGGAAGGATGCAGGGTTAAGAGTAAAGAGGTCAGCAGAGGGTAAATTCTAGGCCTCTAAGTGTGGAAATCCCGAATAAAGGCAATGCCAAAGAATGTTCAAACTACCGCACAATTGCACTCATCTCGTATGTTAGTAAAGTAATGCTCAAAGTTCTCCAAGCCAGGCTTCAGCAATACGTGAACCGTGAACTTCCTGATGTTCAAGCTGGTTTTAGAAAAAGCAGAGGAACTAGAGATCAAATTGCCAACATCCACTGGATCATGGAAAAAGCAAGAGAGTTCCAGAGAAACATCTATTTCTGCTTTATTGACTATGCCAAAGCCTTTGACTGTGTGGATCACAATCAACTGTGGAAAATTCTGAGAGAGATGGGAATACCAGACCACCTAACCTGCCTCTTGAGAAATCTGTATGCAGGTCAGGAAGCAACAGTTAGAACTGGACATGGAACAACAGACTGGTTCCAAATAGGAAAAGGAGTACATCAAGGCTGTATATTGTCACCCTGCTTATTTAACTTCTATGCAGAGAAATGCTGGACTGGAAGAAACACAAGCTGGAATCAAGATTGTCGGGAGAAATATCAATAACCTCAGATATGCAGATGACACCACCCTTATGGGAAAAAGTGAAGAGGAGCTAAAAAGCCTCTTGATGAAAGTGAAAGAGGAGAGTGAAAAAGTTGGCTTAAAGCTCAACATTCAGAAAACGAAGATCATGGCATCTGGTCCCATCACTTCATGGGAAATAGATGAGGAAACAGTAAAACGCTGGACTGGAAGAAACACAAGCTGGAATCAAGATTGCTGGGAGAAATATCAATAACCTCAGATATGCAGATGACACCACCCTTATGGCAGAAAGTGAAGAGGAGCTAAAAAGCCTCTTGATGAAAGTAAAAGAGGAGAGTACATTAATACTGTTAAAGTACATTAATATTACTAAAATGGCAACACTACACAAAACAATCTACAGATTTAATGCAAGCCTTATTAAATTACCCCATGACATTTTTCAAAGAACTAGAACAAATATCTAGAATTGTCAAAGTAATCCTGAGGGGTAGGGGAGAACCAGGCAGAAGGAATAACTCCTAGACTTCAGACAGTACTACAAATCTACAGTCAACAAAACAGTTCAATATGAGAAAAAGAGTCTGTTCAGCAAGTGATGCTGGGAAAGTCGGACAGCTGCATGTCAATCAGTGAAGCTAGAAAACACTCTTACACCCTGTACAAGAATAAATGCAAAATGGCTTAAAGACTTAAACATAAAATATTATAACATAAAACTGCTAGAAGACATCATAGGCAAAATATTCTCTGATAATCGCACCAATATTTTCTGAGGTCATTCTACCAAGTCAATAAAAATAAAAGCAGAAATAAACAAATGAGAAACAATCAAACTTAAAAGCTTTTGCACAGCAAAGGAAACCATCAACAAAACGAAAAGACAACCTACAGAATGGGGGAAAGTATTTGCCAATGATGCAACCAATAAGGGCTTAATTTTCAATATAAATAAACAGCTCATATGACACAACAGAAAAACAAACAATCCAACTGAAAAATGGGCAGAAGACTGAAATAGACATTTCTCCAAAGAAAACATATACATGGCCAACAGGCATATGAAAAGATGCTCAACATCACTAGTTATTAGAGAAACAAAAATCAAACCTTAAATGAGGTACCATTTCACACTGGTCAAAATGGCCATCATTTAAAAGTGTACAAATAACAAATGCTAGAGAGGGTGTGGGGAAAAAGGGATCCTCCTACACTGTTGGTGGGAATGTAAATTGGTGCCCCTGCTGTGGAAAACAGCATGGAGATTCCTCAAAAAACTAAATACTGAGTTGCCATCTAGAATCTAGCAATCCCACTTCTGGGCATATATCCAGAGAAAACCATAATTCACAAAGATACATGTACCCCAATGTTCACTGCAGCACAATTTATAATAGCCAAGACTTAGAAGCAACATAAATATCCATTTGAATGGATAAAGAAGATGAAGATGTGGCACATATATACAATGGAATATTACTCAGCCATAAAAAAGATAAAATAATGCCATTTGCAGCAACACGGATGGACCTAGAGATTAATGTACTAAGTAAGTTAGAAAGACAAATGTCATATGATATCATTTACAGGTAGAATTTAAAACACAGCACAAATAAACTTACCTGTGAAACAGAAACAGATTCACAGAGAACAGACATGTGGTTGGAGGAGGATGGGTAAGGCAGGGATGGATTTGGTGTTTGGGATTGTTGTTGTTGCTGGTCAGTTGCCCAATCCTGTCCAACTCTTTGCAATCCAATGGACTGCAGCACACTAGGCCTCCCTACCCCTCTATTCTCATAGCTTCACTGAGTTATGCAAGCCCCCTTTGCCACAACAAGGCAGTGATCCTTGAAGTGGGTAGTTTGAGATTAGCAGGTGTAAAATATTATATATTGAATCTACAAAGTTCTACTGTATAGCACAGGAGACCATATTCCATATCCTTTGATAAACCATAATGAAAAAGAATATGAGAAAGAATGTATATATATGTATAACTGAATCATTTGCTGTACAGTAGAAATTAACACATTGTTAATCAACTATACTTCAATAAAATTTAAAAAGATGAATTGAGCGGAAGGTCTGGCAAGATGTAAATTAATAAAAATGTATAGATTGACAGCTTATTCATCTTGCATTATATACAGAAGAAACACAATTATTCAAGAAGTTTTCTCACCAGTGAGGTAAACAGTAGAAATTCTATCATTTTGCTTAAAAAGTATAAATCATGAAATGACTGTCTGCATATGAAATTGTCATGAAAGCTCAGTTTACACGAGCAGAGGCAAAATGCTATACACACTATCATTCATTAAGGTACAATATTATGAAAGGAAATATTTCCTGTTTATCTTGGCTTGCACCAACATGGTATTGTCTTAGAATGTAGCTTGAGACAAGGATATTAAGTGATTATGCTTTATTGTGGCAGTCAAGCTGTAAGAGTGAGTCAAGGAGGGCTGCGTAGCAATGCAAATCAATCCATGTACGCGCTGGCTCCACTCGCCATGAGTCACAAAGAGCGAGAGAGCAGCTGGGCAGGTGCTGTGTAGTTGGCCCACCAGGACTTCACAAGACATTCTGTAAAGGAAATTGCGTCTTGTAATAGTTGATGAGAGAAGATAGAGCAGGCAGTGAATCTGTTACTTTTCTTCTATCCCCTGTCCTCCTCGGTCAGAGTTCACCCTGGGACATATCAACTCCTCCTAACACCTGCACCACTGAATCACCAGGGTTCCTCTAAGAGGACACTCTGGGTAACAGATCCATACTCTCAATGGTGGGTGGTCCAAGTCTGTAAGTAGGAAAAGGAGCCAACATTCTCTGGGTGCTACAGCCCCAGGCAGTAGACCCACAAGGACATGAACAAAATTGTCTGGTGGGGGAGGCTGAGGGACAGTCATTGGCTGGAGGCCAGGAAGTAGGTGGCATGGAAGAGATCCAAGGAAGCAAATGAGATCTGGGTCTGATACAAGTGTCCATCCTGTAACTTTTTTGTTGGAATGTTATACATTTGAAATATATAATAATCAAAAATAAATGAGAAAAAATAGCTTCAAATCTTAGGGAAATGTGGCATAATGCTAGCAGGTCCAGAAAGAGAGCAAAGCTTTCTTAATATTTAATTTACTTCCATTTTCTCCAACAAGGAGAATGGTATGATTGATTACTTGAATGAAAGTACAGAGAGTCTGTTTACTGAATTTGAAAATTTTAAGTTCCAGGGGAAAAAAAAGAAAAATCTATTCTGTTTTGTTTCAGGAAGCTAGAACCAACTGTTAGAAGTAATAAAAACAGGGATTTTGTTCATCTTTCCAATGGCTTTTTAATGCTTTCCCCCAACAGTGGGCTATGATAATTTTAGAAGTAAAGTGCTTCCTGTGAAAATTTAAAAAAATTTTTTATTTTTGCCTGTGCTGGGTCTACATTGTTGCAGGGGCTTTTCTCTGCTTGTGGTGGTTGGGGGCTACTCTGTTGTTGCAGACCATGGACTCTAGGGCATGTGGTCTTCAGTAGTTGGCTCCCAGGGTCTAGAGCACAGGCTCAACAGTTGTGGTGCAGAGGCATGTGGGATCTTTCTGGATCAGGGATCGAACCTGTATCTTCTGCATTGGCAGGTGGATTCTTTACCACTAAGCCACCAGGGAAGCCCCTATGATAAGTTTTTAAGTAGAGACTGTAATTTTTCAGCATTCCTAGAAAAGTATGCTCAATATAGATATATAACAATCATCTGAGAATCTATAAGTTTACAAATCTATCAAATTCCTCAGCCATAACCCAAAGTATTCTGATTTGGAAGGTCTGATAAGGTCAGGGAATCTGCTTTTAAAATCAGCACCCAATCTCTGCCAATGCACAGTGTTTTGATACAAGTGGTTCACAGATTATAATTTAAGGGAGTTTACATGATTTTGAGGCCCCTGAGAGCCTAAGATTATTTGATGATGTTATGATGTACTGGTCTTGAAGCGTAGTGTGTAAAAGCACTAGCCTAGGAGTCAGGAGACCCGGATTCCAGCCACAGCTCTAGCACTTACTAGTGATACACATTTAATCTGCACTGATGACATCATTTAAACTGGCTAAGACTAGGTTACTTTACCTGATGCTAATGACAGAATTCTAAAACTCAAAGTTAAAGTAAATGCTAAGAACTGAAAAATACAATTCTAAGAAAGGGATTTTATATTATAAACTTTCCCAAAATAATGAAATGAGATTTCATAGGAGATAATCATCACTCCTAAATCTAAGGATTTTCCAAGGTCAAGGAAAAAATTTTTAATCAATTCAGTGTATTCATAATTGTAAAATTCAGTGCTTTAAACTTCTGAATAATTAGGCAAATCTAAAATAGTCTATTTTTTTCTGTAATTCTGATTGTTTTAACTTCATTCTCTGTGGTTGTAAGAGAGAATATTTAGATTGTATATTTACTATTTCATGTAAATTTCATGCTTGGTTTTTCTAGGGTTCCTATTGCTCTTCTGCCTGGAGAAAGAAATGGCAATCCACTCCAGTATTCTTGCCTGAAGAATCCCATGGACAGAAGGGCTTGGCAGGCTACAGAGACCACAAACACAGAGTCAGTCATGATCGAGGCTACAGCATGCACACACATTGCTCTTCTGAGGGAGAACCAGAAAGGGTAAGGACGACTGAATCCATTCAGGTCTAAGGTTCAGATGGAAGTCAATCAGTGATCACTTGCTTTGAATGTTATCTTTGGCGGTAGTACTGGATAAGGAACCATTGTGAGAAAAGGAAACAGCAAGGTCTTGGTTAAAGGTCTAAGTTGGGAGGAAGATGAGGAGATGGGATTGATGACCCCTTTCTTCCCAAGCCTAATATAAAAATCAAAGACTAAAAGCCAGTTAGGAACTAGTGACCAGGGACCAAAATTATTAACATAAGGACATCACCACTTTCTTTTTTGTGGTTAGTGCTGCTCCCTCTTTTTTAGTCCTGCTCCTCTTTTAATAGCTGAAATTAAAGCTTTTAAAAGCAAAAAAGAAATTACAGAGTATTTCAAGAAAAGATGATAATTAAAGTTGAACAAAGTTTATGGGATGTAGCTAAATGTTTAGCTTAAAATTCTTTTATTAGTAAAAAGGAAAGGTTTAAAATCAATTGTGCAGGTTTCTATATTTGA
>SJYT01010145.1:97378-157429 GCA_006410635.1 Cephalophus harveyi
TAGATGTTTTTCTGGAACTCTCTTGCTTTTTCCATGATCCAGCGGATGTTGGCAATTTGATCTCTGGTTCCTCTGCCTTTTCTAAAGCCAGCTTGAACATCAGGGAGTTCACGGTTCACGTATTGCTGAAGCCTGGCTTGGAGGATTTTGAGCATTACTTTACTAGCATGTGAGATGAGTGCAATTGTGCGGTAATTGGAGCATTCTTTTGCATTGCCTTTCTTTGGAATTGGAATGAAAACTGACCTTTTCCAGTCCTGTGGCCACTGCTGAGTTTTCCAAATTTGCTGGCAGATTGAGTGCAGCACTTTCACAGCATCATCTTTCAGGATTTGAAACAGCTCAACTGGAATTCCATCACCTCCACTAGCTTTGTTCGTAGTGATGCTTTCTAAGGCCCACTTGACTTCACATTCCAAGATGTCTGGCTCTAGATTAGTGATCACATCATCATGATTATCTGGGTCATGAAGATCTTTTTTGTACAGTTCTTCCGTGTATTCTTGCCATCTCTTCTTAATATCTTCTGCTTCTGTTAGGTCCATACAATTTCTGTCCTTTATCGAGCCCATCTTTGCATGAAATGTTCCCTTGGTATCTCTAATTTTGTTGAAGAGATCTCTGGTCTTTCCCATTCTGTTCTTTTCCTCTATTTCTTTGTATTGATCGCTGAAGAAGGCTTTCTTATCTCTTCTTGCTATTCTTTGGAACTCTGCATTCAGATGCTTATATCTTTCCTTTTCTCTTTTGCTTTTCGCCTCTCTTCTTTTCACAGCTATTTGTAAGGCCTCCCCAGACAGCCATTTTGCTTTTTTGCATTTCTTTTCCATGGGGATGGTCTTGATCCCTGTCTCCCATACAATGTCATACCAATCAATCAATAGAGCAGGAACAGAGTCCCATCCACCAGCAGACACAATGCCTAAAGTCATCCTGAGCCCACAGCTGCCTACAGACACACCCTTTGACACAGCTCTCTCCACCAGAAGGACAAGACCCAGCTCCACCCACCAGAGGGCAGGCACCAGTCCATCATAAGAGAAAGCCTGCAGAAGCCCCTGAACCAACCTAACCCATCAGGAAGCAGACACTAGAACCAGGAAGAATTACAATCCTGCAGCCTGAGGAGCAGAGACCACAAATACATAAAGTTAGACAAAAGGAGGTGGCAGAGACATGTTACAGAAGAAGGAACAAGATAAAACTCTGTAAGAACAACTAAGTGAAGTGGATATAGGCAATCTACCCGAAAAAGAATTCAGGGTAAAGACAATAGAAAAGATGATCCAAGATCTCAAAAAAAGAATGGAGGTACAGACTGAGAAGATACAAGAAATGTTTAATAGAGATAGAAGCTTTAAAGAGCAAACAGAGATGAACAATATAATAACTGAAAAGTACTCTGGAAGGAATCAATAGCAAAATAAATGAGGTAGAAGAATGAATACGTGAGATGAAAGACAAGAGTAGTGGAAAACAGTGCCATGGAACAGAATAAAGAAACAAGAATGAAAAAAAATGAAGATGGTCTGAGACCTCTGGAACAATATTACAGGCACCAACATTCTCATTATTGGATTCCTAGAAGGAGGGGAGAGAGAGAAAGGGCCAGAGAGAATATTTAAAGAGATAAGAGCCAAAAAATTCCCTAACATGGCAAAGCTTTAGCATCTGTTGTAAAGCTGATTTTGCCTGTCTGTAAAGCTACCTCATCAACTAAATTACAGGAAGCACAGAGTGCCAGTAAGGATAAACACAAGGAGGAACACACTCAAGCATATACTACTCAAATAGACAAAAATTAAAGACAGAAAAAAATATTAAAACCAATAAAGGAAAAGCAACAAGTAACATGCAAGGGATTCCCCATAAGACTATCAGCTATGTTTGTAAGCAAGAAGGGAGTGGCAAGATATATATATAAAGTAATAAAAAGGAAAAGCCTATAACCAAAATTAATCTACTCAGCAAGGCTCTTGTTCAGATTGGATAGAGAAAACAAAAGCCTTACAGACAGGCAAAATCTAAGAGAATTTAGTACCATGTCAGCTTTACAACAGATGCTAAAGGAAATTCTCTTGGCAAAAAATAAAAGGCCACAACTAGAAACTAGAAAATTATGAAATGGAAAAGCTCACCAGTAAAGGCATATCATACATAATGGTAGAAAATCATCCATACACAAATACAACACCTTAACCAGAAATCATGAGAACAGAGTACAAATGTAGGATACTGAAATTGTATTTGAAACTAAAGACCAGAAATTTAGAACAATCTTGTAGATATATAGACTGTTATATCAAAACCTCATGTACTTGCAGATCAAAAATCTACAATAGATACACATAAAGAAAATAAAAAGCAATCTAAATACAACACTAAAGATACCACCAAATCACAGGAGAATAAAAGAGGAAGGGAAGTAAAAGGACTTACAAAAATGAATGTAAAAGAAGTAAAAAGATAAAAGTAAGAACGTACACATTGATAATTACCTTGAACAGAAATTAATTAAATGCTCCAACCAAATGGCACAGACAAACTGAATGAATACAAAAACATGACCTGAATATAGGCTCTCTACAAGAGATCCACTTCAGATCTAGGAACACATATAAACTGAAATTGAAGGGGTGAAAAAAGGTATTCCATGTAAATACAAATCAAAAGAAAGCTGAGGCAGAAACACTCATTACAGAGAAAATAGACTTCAAAATAAAGACTGATACAAGGGACAGAGAAGAACATTACATAATAATCAAGAGATCAATACAAGAAAAAGATATATCAATTATAAATATATGCATTCTACACAGGAGGAACTCAATATATAAGGCACTGATAATCACCATAAAAGGGGAAATTGACAGTAACACAATAATAATAGGGACTTTAACACCCCACTTACATCAACGGACAGATCATCCAGGCAGGAAATCAGGACTTAAATGACACATTAGACCAATGAACTTAATTGATATTTATAGAACATTCCATCTGAAAGCAGCAGAATACACATTCAAGTGCACATGGAATATTCTCCAAGACAGATCACTTGTGGTTTGGCAGTCCACAAAGCAAGCTTTGGTAAATTTAAGAATATTGAAATCAAAACAAGCATCTTCTTACACCACACTGTGAGATCAGAAACCAACTACCAGAGAAACTGCAAAAAGGGACAAACATGCAAGGCTAAGCAATATGCCACTTAACAATCAAGAAGTCAAAGAGGAAATTAAAAAATACTGAAAGATAGGTGAAAAAATTACAATGATCTAAAACCTATGGGACACAGCAAAAGCAGTTATAATAGGGATGTTAATAGAGATACAATCTTACCTCAGGAAATAAAAAAAAACCTTAAACACCCTAAACTTACACTTGAAACCAACTAGAGAGAACAAAAAAACTCCCTAAACTTAGAGGAAGGAAAGAAATCATGAAAATCAAAGCAGAAATAAATGAAACAGAGATGAAGAACACAATAGAAAAGATCAATGAAACTAAAAGCTGGTTCACTGAAAAGATAAACAAAATTGATAAACCTTTACCCAGACTCATCAAGAAAAAAGGGAGAGAACTCAAATCAATAAACTAGAAATAAAAAGAGGTTATAATTGGCATCATAGAAGTACAAGGGATCATAAGAGATTACTACAAGCGACTATACATCAATAAAATGTACAACCTATTAGAAAGATACAATCTCCCAAGACTAAACCAGGAAGAAATAGGAAATATGAACAGACCAATGGCATGCACTGAAAATGAATCTGTGATTTTACAACTCCTAAACAAAATCCAGGACCAGATGGCTTCACAGGTGAATTCTACCAAATATTTAGAGAAGTGTTCACACCTATCCTTCTGAAACTATTCCAAAAAATTGAAGAAGGAACACTACTTCCAAACACATTCTATTAGCCCACCATCAATCACCCTGATAACAAAATCACCATCACCTTGATACCAAAGTCTGGTATTTGTATTGGTACCAAAATAATACCACACATACAAAAAAAGAAAATTACAGCCCAACATCACTGATGAATACAGACACAAAAGTCCTCAACAAAATAGTGAACTGAATCCAATAATACATTAAAAGGATCATACACCATGATCAAGTAGATCAGTCAGTATAATACACCAAATCAATAAATTGAAGAACAAAAGCCATATAATCATCTCAATAGATGCAGAAAAGCTTTTAACAAATTGAGTGAAAACCATATGATCATCTCAATAGATGCAGAAAAAGTGTTTTTTAAATAAATTTATTTTTAATTGCTTTACAATATTGTGTTAGTTTCTGCCATACATTAACATGAATCAGTCATAAATATACATCAACACCATTTGTTAAATATCCTCAAAAAGTGTGGATAGAAAGAACCTACCTCAACATAATAAAGGCAACATATGACAAATCCACAGCTAACATCATATTGGATGGTGAAAAGCTGAAAGCATTTAGTCTATGATCAGGAAAAAGAAAAGGATGTCTATTCTTGGTACTTTCAACATATTTTTGTATGTCCGAGCTACAGCCACACAGAGAAGAAAAAGAAATTAAAAAATCAAAATTAGAAAACAAGAAGCAAAACTGTCACTATTTGTAGATGACATGATACTATACATAGAAGATTCTAAAGATGCTACCGGAAACTGCTAGAGCCCATCAATGAATTCAGCAAGGTTGCAGGATACAAAGTTAATATACAGAAATCTATTACATTTCTATACATTCACAAGAAAAGATCAGAAAGATAAATTAAGGAAACAATCCCATTTATCATCACATTGGAAAGTATCAAATACTTAGGCATAAAAGTACCTAGGGAGGCAAAAACTTGTATTCTGAAAACTGTAAGATGCTGATGAGAGAAATCAAAGATGACACAAACAGATGGAAAAATATACCTCAGTCTTGGATTACAAAAATTAATATTGTCAAAATGACTATACTACCCAAGGCAATCTACAGATTCAGTGCAACTCCTATCAAATCGCCAATGGTGTTTTTCACAGGACTAGAACAAAAAATTTTAAAAATTTATATGGAAACACAAAAACCCCAAATAGCCAAAGCAACCCAGGGAAAGAAAAAAGGAGCTGGAGGAATCAGGCTCCCTGAATTCAGACTATACTACAAAACAATATGACATTAGCACAACAATAGACACATAGGGTAACAGGATATGGAATAGGATAGAAACTCCAGAGATAAGCCCATGCACCTTTGGTCACCTAATCCACAATAAAGGAGGCAAGAATACACAATGGAATAAAGACAGTCTCTTCAATAAGTGGTGCTGGGAAAAATGGAAGGCTTCATGTAAAAGAATGAAATCAGAACATTCTCCAACACCACACCCAAAAATAAATTCAAAAGGGATTCAAGACCTAAATTTAAGATCAGATACTACAAAACCTTTAGAGAAACATAAGTCACAGTAATATCTTTTTGGATCCATTTTCTAGAATAATGAAAAACAAAAATAACCAAACAGGACCTCATTAAACTTGCAAGCTTTTGCATAGCAAAAGCATAAACAAAATGAAGTGACAACCCACAGAATGGGAGAAAATATTTGTAAAGCACGTGACTGATAAGGGATTAATCACCAAAATATGTAAACAACTCAAGTAGCTCAATATATATATATATATAAAATCAATACAAATAGACATTTGTCAAAAGAAGACATCCAGATGGTCAAATAGCACATGAAAAGATGTTCAACATCACTAATTATTAGAGAAAAGGAAATGAAAACTACAATGAGGTACTATTACCTCATACCAGTCAGAATGGCCATTATCAAAATGCCCACAAACATAAATGCTGGAGAAGGTGTGGAGAAAAAAGAATCTTCCTACACTGTTGGTGGAAATGTAAATTGGTACAACTTTTATGGAGAACAGTATGGAGGTTCCTTAAGAAAATTAAAATAGAACTACCATATGATCCCACTCCTGGGCATATTATCTGCAGAAAGCCATAATTCAAAAAGATACATTCATCTCAATGTTCACTGCAGCACTACTTAAAATATCCAAGACATGGAAGCAGTTTAAATTCAACAGAGGAATGGATAAAGAAGATGTATTACATATATACAATGAAATATTACTCAGCCATAAAAAAGAATGAAATAATTCCATTGCAGCACATGGTTGGACCTAGAGTTTAATCATACTAAGTGTAGTAAGTCAGAGAAAGACAAATGTATTTATCACTTACATGTGGAATCTAAAAAAATGATACAATAGAACTTATCTACAAAACAAACAGAAACAAACATGATATGAAAAGGAGAAAGGTGGGGAGAGGGAAAATTAAAGAGTTTAGGATTAGCATATACACATAACTATATAAAAAATAGATAATCAACAGGGACCTACTGTATAGCACAGGAAACTCTACTCAATAATCTGTAATCACCTATATGGGAAAAGAATCTGAAAAAATAACGGACATATGTATAACAATCTCTTTGCTATATACCTGAAATTAAAACAATATTATAAATATACTATATAATAATATAAAATAAAAATAAAATTTAAGATTGGGCAGACAGCTATCTTATGGGTAGCAAAAGGAAACAAACAGAGTTGTGAAACAGGCATATTAAAAGATACTAAAACTGTTCTATAACTTGATCAGGGTTGTGGTTATATAGGTATATAAATATGTAAAAATTCATCAACTTATATTTTTAGGATTTGTCATTTTACTATATGTATATTATACTTCAATTTAAAAATTATGTGATAAAAATTTAAGATTTTTTTGTATTTCATTTCAAAGTAAATATCAATCCACTATTTAAGGTAATGCTGGTTAATTTCTCTTACTTGAAACAACCACCACCACACCTTGTCCAAGTTAACAAGACACTGCTAGGACTCTGGGGAGGCCAAAGTTGGTTGGTGTTCTGTGGAAGGAGAAGCAGAAAAAAAGAAATATACACAGAGAGAGGGAGAAATGGAGAGCTCTGCAAGTGTGAGGAGGGTACCCTTCTCATATTCAGCTGAGTAGAGATCAACACAAGCAGGTGAGGAAACTCTGAAGCTACGGAAGGAAGTACCTGAAAAAAAAATTTCTCAGGCTGAAGGCAAAAAAGACATGAGTCAGAAGGCAATGTTAGAGAGATTGAAAGTGTGATAGGAACTTGAACCACTGTTGCTAGCTTTAAATATGGGGGAAAAGAGACAGGGGACAGGGGAAGTGGGAGGCCTCTAGAAGCTGAGAATCACTCAAGTGAGGGAACAGGAAGTTCTGATCTACAGCAGCACAGAACTTCCTGCCAATGACCTGAATGAGCCTGGACATGTGTTCATTCCCAGAGCCTCCGGGAAGGAACATGGCCTTGCTGCCACCTTGAGTTCAACACAAAGCATAGAATTAACCAAGTCACACGGGACACAGACTTCTGCCCTATAGAACTGTGATGTAATAAGCGATGTTGGTTCAAGATGCCACATTTGTGGAAATTTGTTATGACAGTAACAGAAAACAAATACCAGTAGAGGCAAAATAATACAACAGCACAGTATCTGAGACGACAGGTATGTGAGATGGGATTAACTTCAACAGAAGTTTTGAATGCATGAGAAAAGTGAATTTGAAAAAATAGCACACACACACACACACACAAAAACTACCCAAAATAAAGAGAAAAAAGACTGAAAATAGAGAGTTAATTTTTTAACTGATTAGAGCACAGAATATATATGATCATCTCAATAGAGGCAAAAAAAAAAAAAAAATACTTAACAAAACCCAATATCCTTTCATGATAAAGACTTTCAACTGACAAGAAAGAGAGAAATTTCCTCAGCCTGATAATAGCATCTACCAAAATAAACAAACAAACAATCCATCTAATATCATAATTATTGGTGAAAGACAGTTTTCCCCTCTAACACCAGGAACAACAACAAAAATCTGCTCTCACCATTTCTATTCAACTTTATTTAAGAGGTCCTGTCTAAGAAAACTAGACAAGAAAAAGTAAAAGGCACCTAGAGAGACAAAGAAGATATAAAATTATCCCTAGTCACAGTGCACTGAGCTGGGGAATATATATGTTACCATATATACACACTTACATCTATATCTATTTTATATCTATTTCTATGTATGGAGACCATATATACTGATATCTCCAAGTCCAATTCAACACCATTGAGTTCATTCTAGTTTCTCCTCTTCCATACTTGTAACTCCTTTCTCCAATAGTTAGAAACCTGGATCCCTTTATCTTAAACAAGTTTACTCATTGGACCATTACTCCATCTATGTAACTAAACTGCCTTAACCACATCATTCTGCATCTGGTCCCTTCTCCGTGTCTCCCTCAGCCTTTGATATCTTCACTGGGCTGCTCTTACTGTGCAGCCACCTACACCCAGTCCCTTTTGCCACCAGCTCGGTCACTTCCCTCCAATCTGGACACCCTTCTCATCCCCCAGCAGCCCTCTCCTGGCTTCCCTCCATGTTCACTCTCACTCTCCCATGAAGCTGTGCTCCTCACTCCTTTGAGATTCCTACACCACAGACCAGGTTGCTACCATTGCCATTCCCTGTCAGATGCCCCACCTACTGGTTTTTAGGCTGAATTATTAAGGAAGGGCGGAGAAGGCAATGGCAACCCACTCCAGTACTCTTCCCTGGCAAATCCCGTGGATGGAGAAGCCTGTAGGCTGCAGTCCATGGGGTCGCTAGGAGTCGGACATGACTGAGTGACTTCACTTTCACTTTTCACTTTCATGCATTGGAGAAGGAAATGGCAACCCACTCCAGTGTTCTTGCCTGGAGAATTCCAGGGACGGGGGAGCCTGGTGGGCTGCCGTCTATGGGGTCGCACAGAGTCAGACATGACTGAAGCAACTTAGCAGCAGCAGCAGCAGCATTAAGGAAGGGAGGAAGGAGGACAGAAGGATGGGAGGGAGGAAACTTTGTCCCTTGACTATTCTTTACGTTCTTGCTAATTCATAAAGGGTGTTTAATAAGATAATTTTCTGTGTAGTGATATCTACTAAAGGTAATCAGATACATACTATGTGAACCAGAAATCCCACTGCTTGGTATTCATCTAATTGTGACATATGTACACCAAAAAGTAAGTACAATAATTTTCATAGAAAAATTTTCCATAATAGCTAAGCACTATGGGTATTGGGCTGAACTTCGCATGACTAAGGACTAAGCCCTGTGCACCCCCAGCTTCAAAACCAAACAAAGAGTCTGTAGTCAGCAAGAGAAACGTCAACAGTTTAATGGATGGGGAGTTTTACACGTCTGAAGTAAGGCCCTGGAACAATGCCCCTTCATGTGTGGCATATGGTGGGCAGAATATGGAGGTAGTCTTTGCTCCTGGTGCAGGGTAGATTGCCATTTATGCAGGGAATTGATGTCAGGTTGGCTCATCAGTTACCAGGGAGATTAGCTGAGGGGCACACCCCTCACTGCCCCTTTCATAAGGGCAATCTTTAGCTGGGGCTGAGGGCAAGCACACAGGAAGTTCATTCATGTGAGCAGGGTGTAGGTGAAGCGGGCACTGGTTGGGCAGAGCCACCCCCATGGGGAGGAGAAGGCTCTGGTTCCAAAAGAAACATTCTGGTGGCCTAGGCACAAGTCAGCAGTCACAGTACAGGTCTGCCACCCCAAGTTATGCTGCATGCCATTAGGGGTGAACTGATTAGGTCTCTCTAAATAACAACAGCAAAAACAGTTAATCCCACTAGTTGGACTGGTGTGTCCAGAAGTCAGTCTAGTCCATTTCACACAGCATAGTCCATAGGTGCTATGTGTAGTCAGCTGTAGAGAAATGCCTACCAACGGGAGTCTTTCTGATGTACTAGCATGTGGGACAGGAAGATGGTGAAGGCCTTTTCTCCCCATGGTCAGCTGCCTCACATAGTCATTAGCCAGGTCAACTTTTCATGGAAGTCCAGAGGATTACAGCATCTCGCTGTAAACCCAGCAATCAGACTCCCTGTAGTGAGACCAGTGTTGCTACTCAGTCCCCAAATAGATTTCCTCCCTCCTGCTAGAGACGAATGTAAGACATCCAACAGGCACAACACAGGGGAGATCATGACAATTAAGCAAAATACAAACAGTAGTCACATTCCGAGATAGTATCACAGCTCCTTGTGATTTTGAGGAGGTCTGCAATATAGTATGCTGCTGCTGCTAAGTTGCTTGTCGTATCCAACTCTTTGTGACCCCGTAGACAGCAGCCTACCAGGCTCCCCCATCCCTGGGATTCTCCAGGCAAGAACACTGGAGTGGGTTGCCATTTCCTTCTCCAATGCATGAAAGTGAAAAGTGAAAGTGAAGTAGCTCAGTTGTGTCCAACTCTTAGCCCATGGACCGCAGCCTATCAGGCTCCTCCGTCCATGGGATTTTCCAGGCAAGAGTACGGGAGTGGGGTGCCACTGCCTTCTCTGACAATATAGTGTAGAAAACCCAATTTTTCATTTATACAAGACAGTGTGTCTAAAAAATTCACATCTACTAGATTGGAGACATGATGGCAAAGTAAAAGGACCTTGAGCTCACCTCCTCCCAGGAATACATCAAAAAATTACAATGAATTGCTGAACATTACTGATTAAAAGACTGGAACCAACAATACCACATCCAAATACCAATAAGAAACCTCAATGAGATGGCAGGAGGGGTGAACTCATAATACAATCAAATCCCACACCACCCTTCACCAAGTGGGTGACCTACAAAGTGGAGAATAATTCTATTGCATAAGTTCTCACAGGAGTGAGAGTTCTAAACCCCATGTCAGGACTCCCAGATTTGGGGTCAGGCATTGGAAGGAGGAGCCCTCAGAGCATTTGGTTTTGAAAGCCATCAGGGCTTGAATGCAAGAGCTTCAGTGAACTGAGAAGAATAGAGACTCCACACTTGAGGGGCATACACAAGATCTCAAGCATGACAAGACTCAGGTCTAAAGTAGTGACTTCCTAGGAGCCTGCATCAGACCTCTCTGCTTGATGGTCTCCTGGGGAGGTGAGGAGTGACTGTGGCTCTCTCTGGGATCATCAAAGCTAGTGGCAGAAATATCAGGACGTGTTCACCTACTTTAACTTTTATTGGAAGTAGATGTCTTGCTTGGGTAACTAGTATCAAGCCCAGCTTCCCTAGTGGCTCAGATGGTAAAGTATCTGCCTACAATGCGGGAGACCTGGGTTCCATCCCTGTGTCGGGAAGATCCTCTGGGGAAGGAACCTACTAAAATAATGAAAACAAAAACAAAAATAAATAATTAGGACTTAATTAAACTTACAAGCTTTTGCCCAGCAAAAGAAACCATAAACAAGATAAAAAGACAACCCTCAGAATGGGAGAAAATATTTGCAAATGAAACAACAAAGGATTAATCTACAAAATATACAAACAGCTCATGGAGCTCAATATCAAAACAACAAGCAACCCAATCAAAAAATGGATGGAAGACCTAAATAGATATCTCTCCAAAGAAGACAAACAAATGGCCAAGAGGCACATGAAAAGATGCTCAACATCACTAATTATTAGAGAAATGCAAATCAGAACTACAATGAGGTATCACCTCACACCAGCCAGAATGGCCGTCAATCATAAAAAAATCTACAAACAATACATATTGGATATGGAGTGGAGAAAAGGGAATCATATTACACTTTTCATCAGAATGTACTTTGGTACAGCCACTGTGAAGAACAGTGTGGGTGTTCCTTAAAAACTAAACACAGAATGACCCAGCAATCCCACTGCTAGGCATATATCCTGAGAAAACCATAACTCAAAAAGTTATGGGATACACATGTATCCCAATGTTCACTGTAGCAAAACTTACAATAGCCAGGACATGGAATCAACCTAGATGTCCACTGACAGATAAAATAGATAAAAAAGTTGTGGTGCACATATACCATGGAATATTACTCAGCCATAAAAAGGAATGAAATTGAGTCAAAGTGATGTGAATGAATCTAGAGCTCGTCATATTGAGTGAAGTCAAAAAGAGAAAAATATCATATAAAATAAATATTGTATATTAATGCATACATATAGAATCTAGAAAAATGGTACTGAACCTTTTACAGGGCAGGAATAGAGGCAGAGATGTAGAAAATGGACTTGTGGACACAGAGGGGAAGGGGGCAATAAATTGAGAGAGTATACACTGCTGCTGCTGCTGCTAAGTCGCTTCAGTCGTGTCCTACTCTGTGTGACCCCATAGATGGCAGCCCACAAGTCTCGCCCATCCCTGGGATTCTCCAGGCAAGAGTACTGGAGTGGGGTGCCATTGCCTTCTCCAGAGTATACACTACCGCGTGTAAAACAGATAGCTCACAGGGAAGCTGCTGTATATAGCACAGGGAACTTAGCTTGTTGCTCTATGATGACCTAGACAGGTGGAATGAAAGAGTGGGAGGGAGGCTTAAGAGGGAGAGGATATATGTATGCATATGGCCAATTCACGATGTTGTACAACAGAAACAAACACAATACTATAAATTACTTATATCCCAATAAAAAGATACATGCACCCCAATGTTCACTGCTGCAAGATTTACAACAGCCAAGACATAGAAGTAACCTAAATGTTCATCGACAGAGGAATGGAAAAAGAAGATGACATATGTAAGCAATAGAATATTACTCAGCCATAAGAAAGAATGAAGTAATGTCATTTTCAGCAACATGAATAGACCTAGAGATTAGTGTACTAAGCCAGAAAGAGAAAAATTGATATCACATGAAAACACTTTTTTTGTGGAATCTTTAAAAAAAAGATAAAAATGAACTTAATATACAAAACAGAAAAAGACCCACAGACATAGAAAGCAAATGTATGGTTACCAAATGAGAAAGCGGGGAGGGATTAAATTAAGAGTTTATGATTAACATATACACACTACCATATATAAAACAGATTACCAACAAGGACCTACTGTATAGCACAGGGAACTATAATGACCTATAAGGAAAAAAAAATCTGCAAAAGTTTATTTATATAACTGAATCACTTTGCAGTAGACTTGAAACTAACACAACACTGTCAATCAATTGCACTTTGATTAATGAGAAAGCGGGGAGGGATAAATTAAGAGTTTATGATTAACATATACACACTACCATATATAAAACAGATTACCAACAAGGACCTACTGTATAGCACAGGGAACTATAATGACCTATAAGGAAAAAAAAATCTGCAAAAGTTTATTTATATAACTGAATCACTTTGCAGTAGACTTGAAACTAACACAACACTGTCAATCAATTGCACTTTGATTAAAAAATAAAGACAGTGAATCAAGTAAAAGAAAAAAAAGAACAGAAAATCACAACTGCAGCATCCATCTTGTTTGACCATGGATGTCTGAAACCAGAGCTATTAAGTTTTGACTTTCACATGCATTCCCTTCCTTAGTGGACAAAGCATATGCACGGTGCATGTCTAAAGAGGCTGCTCTGATCAATAAAATTTAACTTAATGCACAAACCTGACTTCCCATACCTCAATATATGCAGATTTCCCCCATCATTTCCCCTTTTGATTCCAAATATTTAATAGAAAGCACTGATGATCAAAATATTTGTCCCTAGAAGCTGGGGTGGTTCAGCTGCCTGCCCTGGGTATAGCTCATGTCCCTCAGTACTAGGCCTCCTTTATATTTTCCTACTCATCCACACTTGGGAAAACTAATCAGATATGGTTATCAGGCATCTTATCATCTATAGCCAATTGTCACACAAGCATTGTACATGTACTTTTAACAGCAGACAAAAAGAAGCTGTGTCATGCAGCATGAGTAGTTATGCTCCGACAACTTCATTAGATAATTATTTCTCCCCTCCTGATCATCAGGGTAAAAGTATGGTTAATGCAGAAACTTTCATAAATAAAGATTTCAATTCGCAAAACCAGAATTTAATATCCACTGAAACAATACTTTCCTCTCTAAAGCTACCTTAATCTCTACCAAACACAGCAAATCAAGACTAATTTGTCTTTAAAACATGCCTGGTCAGTTGGCTCCAAACTGGCTGTGGAGGAATTCTTCACAAGGAATCTCAGACTGAATTCCCCAAAGGGCTCTGGAGGTCGGAAAAGCCATGCCATAGGCCTGCCATTATGTCCGCCTCTGGAGTTCTCCAAAATATCAAGATTTCTGTATGTGTTAGGAAATATTCTTTCCTATTTACCTGCTAAGGCTGTTCAGAAAACAAGAGTCTCAAATCTATGTAGGGACCAGGCAGAGAGAGAGAGAGAGAGGGAGATTCAATTCTACCCACAGGTGTGGTTTATCAAATTGCTGTAAATCACAATTAACTTGAAGGGAAGGGGAAAACACAGATCAAAATCAGTAAGACTCCAGACTAAAACCATACAAATTATAACCATATTCACCAGTTCACTTGGTAAACAATCCTTTTGTTAACTTTTTACGAAGGCATCAGGTTTTCCATTAGGACTTTTAAATTTTTTACCCAGTTCAGTGGCATAATCTGAAATTTATCAGAGACCCATACTGGTCAAAGGTCCTTCATATGAATCTTCTTGAAGATGAAGCACATTTGCAAAAGCATCAGAGTTAAATACCTGATTACAATATACTTAATAAAGAAACTTGGTTATAATAACCAGAATTATGACTGGTTATAATCTTATAGCCCTTAAAAACTTTAATCTCAGGCAAAAACCAGGAAGTAAGTAACTGTAAACTATTTGTCATCCCAGCACTTCCTGATTGGAAAACTTATGCTTTAGTCAAACTCTCCCAAGAAGGTAAGGTAGGTAAACAGACTGCCCAGCAATTAATGTTCCAATATTTTATTCTACTTGAAAATGATCCAGATAGTCAATGAATTCTCTTCATTTCACTTAGTTTCATTTCAAGTTACCAAAATCTGGAGAGATTATTTTAGATAGTCCCCCAAATAATCATTCCTATAGAGTTTACCTAGAAGTTCATTTTCCCCCACTTTTAGAGATCACATTTGATTAAAGTTTCTGAGAGCCCAGGTGGATCATTTACATCTCAAAAGCACAAGAAAAGAAAGACCCATTCCCCCTGGAATCTAGCTTAACCAAATATAAACAGGCTCACTTTGATTCAGCAGCAGAGACATTAGGAAAACGCTAGTCTTTAAATCTCTTGGCAGCCCCCATTTCTCAAGGACAGCCACCACAGGGCCCCCATACTAATGGACAGCCACCCCGGGGATCACCTCTGGAACTTTTGGGCTTCCCTTGTGGCTCAGCTGGTAAAGAATCCGCTTGTAATGTGGGAGACCTGGGTACAATCCCTGGGTTGGGGAGATCTCATGGAGAAGGGAAAGGCTACCCACTCCAGTAATCTGGCCTGGAGAATTCCATGGACTGTATAGTCCATGTGGTTGCAAAGAGTCAGACACGACTAAGTGACTTTCACTTTTACATCACTTTCACTGGAACTTTTTGGCACCACGTTAGTGGATGGCCACATTGCAGTTACTCCTGTAACTTTGAGGGTCACACATATTAGGGGACAGTCACGCTGGGCTAACCCCTGCCAACTTTCAGGCCCCAAATGTTAGTGGAAACCCCTGTAACTTTTCATTCCCCATCCTTACTTCTTGACATCTTGGCACTCACGGGAGTTTCTTCCGTTTCCTGGCTGGTCCACCAGCTCTTGGGCTTCAACTGGAGGACTGCAGGTCCTGTGCTCAAGCAACTTCAAGACCGAAGAAAGAACCCAGAATCAGTGACAGAGATGTCACTGCTTTAATGAGGAGGGGGAGCTCAATAGTCTGAAGCAGGGTCTTGGAGCAACTCCCCCTGTGTGTGTGGCAGACCGCAGGCAGGATACTACAGCAATCTCTGCTCCTGGGGGAAGGGGAGATTGCCAGTTACAGGTGGTACTGATATCAAGCTGGGCCATCAGTTACCAGGGAAACCAGCAGAGCACTCACCCTTCAACACCCCTTTGACAAGAACAATCAACAGCTGGGATAAGTAGGTAGGTAGGTGTTTACTGATTAGGAAGGTCAGTCAGGTGAGTAGGTATAGATGAAGCAGGAATTGGTCTGCCAGGGATGTGCAGAGATCAAGAGAACAGCCACCTTGAGTGGCCTGACCATACAATAGGAAATACCCCTCAATAATTCAGTGAACAAACTCTATACTGATATGCCATATTTATGCAATAACCTACTATACACCAATGAAAATGAATAAGCTACCACACAAGGAACAATATGGATGAATCTCAGTTGAATGAAAGAAATCAGATCCAAAGCAGTAAATATGGCATGATAAAAAATATACAAAAGTAACCTATGGTTTTAAAGTCCACTTGAGGGAAGAACATGGGGTTTGTGGCTAAGAAAGGGCACAGGGTGGCTTTTGCAATGTACACAGGATTACATTTGTTGATCTGGGAGGTTACTGTGTCACTCTGTGCTTATTCAACTATGCAGTTATTAGCACATTTTTCTCTAAGCATGTTGTGTTTAATAAAAATTTTTTTAAACCAAAGTCAGCTTTTGTATCTCATTTAGTGTTTTTATTTGTTTTCCAGTAGAGAGGATGATCATGAGAGCCCACAGGAAACAAAGTCTCTCCTTACTGTAATTTGTATGGATTTTTAAGTATCACTTTACTGAAATGCTTTTTTAAAAAGCAAATCTCTTTTGTTTTATTAGATGGTGAACTCTTGAAGGTCAGCTTTGCTGCCTTACTCTGCTCTTACTCAGCAGTGCCTGGAACAATTTTCCGTAAGTTACAGCTTTTCAGTAATTGATTGTTACATGAATGTTTGCCTCTTGAGTTGGTGCTGTGAGAGGAATTTTATGCTCCACCTTTACAAAAATACTTTTTGACTGACTTAAGTCTTCTGACTTTCTTGCATAGCACCCAACTGAATGGGCCTTGGTTTAATCTCACTGAGGTTTTGGATCTGGGAGGCTTTTCACTGTCAGACCTAACTTTTTATGCTGGATCAAGATTCTGGTGGAACTTCCCATCATACTGAAATTGTTTCAGCCATGGCAGTGTAACTTTGCAACCTGATTAATACCACCGGAGAAGGCAAGGTATAATCAGAGCCAGGAAAAAGCAATTGAATTGAGCTAAACATACTCAGCTTGTATATTAGCACCAAGTTTCAGGCTGGATGTCTCCCTGGGGATTACTAACAGAGGAAACAAGTGAGGAGCATCAGCAAAACACTCTTGCTAGGTGTGTTTGATGCCGCCGCTAGTTTGAATCAGCATAGCGTGTTCTGCTCCTAATATAATTATTGTACAAGCATGTTGCATCAGGTTGAGACTTCTTGACTGCTGAATTGAAGAAGATTCACAAGTGAATATGGGACAAGATTTCTCTTTGCTGTGGTGAACTTGACACGGATCACTGATGTTGCACAACTTTGATTTTGTTTCTTCTCAGTATTTTGAAACTTCTCTGAAAGGTCTTCACTCTTGTCTCCTGTAAGCATGATTTCTCTTTTTCTCTCTCTTTCCTTCCTTCCCTCTTTCCCTCTAACTCTCTCTCTCTCTCTCTTTTTAGACTCTTAAAAAAATCACTGTAATATCTACCTGATTATTGAATACTTTGGAGTTTACTTGTAAGGATAGGTGTTTTTTGGCAGCTACTTCCCTTTTTTGTTAATGTACATTTTTTTTTTTTTTGGAATTTTTTTTAGCCTACCCTGAAATTAGGGATAAATTTTTGGTTTTGAAAATGAAGAAAGGGCTAAATTGCAACTTTTGTCTACTCTTTCCAGGAGTGTTTAAATTGTTTTGGTAGATATCCCATCAGATTAGCCATCAAAATGCCAAAGAAAGGATGTGATTTACTTGTCTTAGTGGTTGCTAAAGGTTATTAATATTATAAAACCAATTTCAAACTGTATTTCAAAGTCATATTAGTAATAAACAATAGAGCAGAACTCAAAGATTTGGCCTTAGGCAGCTCAGGATATGAGTTTAGGCATCACCAATTCATTTTTTCATCCATTCACTCATCACTCATAGTTACTAAATGCCTTTCTTTATTTGCCAGTCACTAGGCTAGGAGGTACTATGAATACAGGGTTGAACAAAACCAAATATGGCACATTTTCTAACCCTTTTAAATCTGTTTTTCCCCTTGTAGAATGAGGATAACAGTTTCATACCTCATTGCATTGTCAGGAGAATTAAATGAGATAAAGCACCCAACATTACTGTGTGTCTGAACAATGCTCAGCAAATATTTAGTCTTTATTGTATTTGTTAATATTCTGCATCCATGCTTTAGGGGTGTGGTAAATCAAATACATTGAATTCTTTTTAGTGTTTTCAGTTATTTCAGTAGTTTAGAATACTGCAGAATATAATTGTGGCAAGGATTTCTGCATTATAGCAATCTTCACAATGGGATTGTAATAAATTGGATAAGCCTCAAGATGACACTTTCCTTTGGCATTTAAAAGAAAGATTATGATCTTTTCTGTTCATTTACCATTTCATTTGCTTACTGGAAGCTGATCACATCTAAAAGTTTCTCTTGTGTTCTTTAACTGGAATTTGTCTCCTATCTGATTTGCATTTGCCTTCCACCTAATTTTCCCAAGCCAATTATAAAGTATCTTATATTAAAAATGTTTTAATCTGCCTCGATGAGAATTTAGAGAAGGAAGTTGATCACATTTTGGCAGGCTGCTTTCATGTGGATGCCTTCCAGAGCATTGCTTGCTCTTTTCCTCTCTCTCCTTCCCCCATCTCTTTGTGTTATTGTCAAGCTCAGCCTTGAACTTTTGCTGTGTCTTCAATTCCAGAACTGCAAAGGTTAAACTTTTCAGTCATTATTGGAACAGAAGAGTCAAATCATGGCTTTCTTTTCTTATCCTTAATAATTTTTATTGAGTTGCAGCCAAATATATCCATAGCTTGCAGCTAAATCCCTCACTCATACAAATGTGCCTTTAACATAACCTTTTCAATATATTGCTTCAGCCTCTAAAATCAACTTCATAAATTGCCATTGTTTCTTAGTGCCTTGACCTTGTCTGTCCCTCTCAAAATACTTTGTCTTCACTTCCCACACAGTCTAAAGATAACTAGTTTTATAAACGATTTCAGGCTGGATGTCTCCCTGGGGATTACTAACAGAGGAAACAAGTGAGGAGCATCAGCAAAACACTCTTGCTAGGTGTGTTTGATGCCGCCGCTAGTTTGAATCACCACAGCGTGTTCTGCTCCTAATATAATTATTGTACAAGCATGTTGCATCAGGTTGAGACTTCTTGACTGCTGAATTGAAGAAGATTCACAAGTGAATATGGGACAAGATTTCTCTTTGCTGTGGTGAACTTGACACGGATCACTGATGTTGCACAACTTTGATTTTGTTTCTTCTCAGTATTTTGAAACTTCTCTGAAAGGTCTTCACTCTTGTCTCCTGTAAGCATGATTTCTCTTTTTCTCTCTCTTTCCTTCCTTCCCTCTTTCCCTCTAACTCTCTGTCTCTCTCTCTTTTTAGACTCTTAAAAAAATCACTGTGATATCTACCTGATTATTGAATACTTTGGAGTTTACTTGTAAGGATAGGTGTTTTTTGGCAGCTACTTCCCTTTTTTGTTAATGTACATTTTTTTTTTTGGAATTTTTTTTAGCCTACCCTGAAATTAGGGATAAATTTTTGGTTTGGAAAATGAAGAAAGGGCTAAATTGCAACTTTTGTCTACTCTTTCCAGGAGTGTTTAAATTGTTTTGGTAGATATCCCATCAGATTAGCCATCAAAATGCCAAAGAAAGGATGTGATTTACTTGTCTTAGTGGTTGCTAAAGGTTATTAATATTATAAAACCAATTTCAAACTGTATTTCAAAGTCATATTAGTAATAAACAATAGAGCAGAACTCAAAGATTTGGCCTTAGGCAGCTCAGGATATGAGTTTAGGCATCACCAATTCATTTTTTCATCCATTCACTCATCACTCATAGTTACTAAATGCCTTTCTTTATTTGCCAGTCACTAGGCTAGGAGGTACTATGAATACAGGGTTGAACAAAACCAAATATGGCACATTTTCTAACCCTTTTAAATCTGTTTTTCCCCTTGTAGAATGAGGATAACAGTTTCATACCTCATTGCATTGTCAGGAGAATTAAATGAGATAAAGCACCCAACATTACGGTGTGTCTGAACAATGCTCAGCAAATATTTAGTCTTTATTGTATTTGTTAATATTCTGCATCCATGCTTTAGGGGTGTGGTAAATCAAATACATTGAATTCTTTTTAGTGTTTTCAGTTATTTCAGTAGTTTAGAATACTGCAGAATATAATTGTGGCAAGGATTTCTGCATTATAGCAATCTTCACAATGGGATTGTAATAAATTGGATAAGCCTCAAGATGACACTTTCCTTTGGCATTTAAAAGAAAGATTATGATCTTTTCTGTTCATTTACCATTTCATTTGCTTACTGGAAGCTGATCACATCTAAAAGTTTCTCTTGTGTTCTTTAACTGGAATTTGTCTCCTATCTGATTTGCATTTGCCTTCCACCTAATTTTCCCAAGCCAATTATAAAGTATCTTATATTAAAAATGTTTTAATCTGCCTCGATGAGAATTTAGAGAAGGAAGTTGATCACATTTTGGCAGGCTGCTTTCATGTGGATGCCTTCCAGAGCATTGCTTGCTCTTTTCCTCTCTCTCCTTCCCCCATCTCTTTGTGTTATTGTCAAGCTCAGCCTTGAACTTTTGCTGTGTCTTCAATTCCAGAACTGCAAAGGTTAAACTTTTCAGTCATTATTGGAACAGAAGAGTCAAATCATGGCTTTCTTTTCTTATCCTTAATAATTTTTATTGAGCTGCAGCCAAATATATCCATAGCTTGCAGCTAAATCCCTCACTCATACAAATGTGCCTTTAACATAACCTTTTCAATATATTGCTTCAGCCTCTAAAATCAACTTCATAAATTGCCATTGTTTCTTAGTGCCTTGACCTTGTCTGTCCCTCTCAAAATACTTTGTCTTCACTTCCCACACAGTCTAAAGATAACTAGTTTTATAAACGATCCTTCCTAGTTTCTGGCCTGTCTCCAACATTATCTTTAACCCATACCAACTTACTTTACTGGGACAATCTCTCCTTGGATCTCCCTTCCCCCTTTCTCTTTCTCATGCCTCCACTGATACTCCACAGTGATGTCTGGGATAGTGACTTTGCCCAAATTCCCATTGCTCTGAATTAGAAATAGCATAGACAAATACCGTAAGGCCTGTTCTCCAAAAATTGTAACACATTTCAAATATATGTATTTTTTAAGGCTTTAGACCCACTCTTTAGGCAAATATCCTGCCATGTTGTTTCAATGTCGTGCTTTCTTCCTAAAAACATCCTCAGAATGAGAAATCACAGTCAAAGACTACAGCCACGTGAGCCAAGTAGCTCACCTTACTACCAGCTGGAGGACTGGTGTTGCTCCTCAGGGTAATGCACAGCGTTCTTTCCTTAACTTAAACGGTGAAGGACATGGCTTCCCTATAGGTCTGAATAGAAACCTCCTGCTGTCAGTTACCATGGGTGTGATTATGAACCAGACTCAAGTAATTGATTTCTTGAGGACACCCTGGCCTTTACATCCTGCCTGTCTTAGCATAATTTCCCCATGCCCTTCAAATACGTGATTAGTCACAATGTGGTAAGTATATAAATCAACTCCCTGCCCTCTAGGACTTTGCACATTTAAATTGAGGCTCTAATTTACTTTTGTTACACTGAAAACATAAAAAGATGCTCCATTTGAATCACATTTGAGACACTTCAGGATCAGACAATGGTTTCCTCTATTACTGGAGGAAATTATTTTGCTGAATACATCCTGAATCATCACCGCCTACACCTTTGAGGACTTGAAGTCACTCAGCTCCAGTGTCAAGATGAGTGTTGCACTTTAAGCTCTTCTAAAGCTTTATGAGCAGGGACATCTCACCACGGCTTGACTTAACAATATGTAGCCCTTCCCACCTCGGTACTCCTCTGAAATATATTCTATGGTATGTTAATATGCAGGTTGGAATTATTTTGGAGAGTTTTACAATGTGCTTCAAAATAATTGACAGCACCCAGAGTATCATTAAACCGTGCTGGGAATCACCGTTAATTTGCCTTCCAACCTTCAGTTGGAAATGAGTAGCGTCAGATACAGGATTTGAGAAAGCATTGTGCCATTTGTGAAATGGGATTGAGAGTAGAAAGTTGACAGGACTAGGGGGATTCCTGTACTTCCATGTGGGCCTTTGGCCAGCTCTGGACTGCTGCCCCAACAGTGCTGGGTCTGGCTGGTGCTGTGCATCCCTTGTCTCCATCCTCGGTTTCTCTGGGGCTGCAGTGGGCCGTGCCTGAGGTTTCCTATCACCTTTGAGGTTACTCATGCATGTGCTGCTCAAAAGTACAACTCAAGGAGTTTTGTCCTGAGGGACCCCACCTTGACTGATGGGGAAATCAGAGCCAATGGATAAATAATGTCCTTTTCTTACACCCCGGGGGAAAGCTTGGAGTCACATGTCAGAAAGCTCCGCAGATAATTCCAGGACATGGAGCCCATCTGTCGGAATAGTTGCTAACATGGCACCACCCTCTTGCATCACCTCTTGCTCTTTCTGTTTCTCTCCTCTTGGTCCCTTGCTCCTCTTCCTAGGTTTCCATGCCCTGCCAACAAGCAAACTACCTGCCCAGAGGATGTCGTCTCAGTCTTTGCTTTCAGGAGAACTCAGGCCAAGGCACAAATTGCTTATGAAGTTTCAAAATGCTCATTGAGACCAACTATAGTTGTGACCCCTCTTCTACCTGCTTGCTCAAGTGCACTCCCTCCAAATGTCCATTCTCAGAGCAGCCTGTTGATCCCTGAGAACCAGCATGAAGAGAACAGTTGAGGGGACGAGTCTCAAGTGCTCACAGGTACTTCCTACAAAAGAACAACGCATGATCTGAGCTACAGATTGGCAAACCTGGTGTTCCTCTTCATCTCCCCTGTCTAGGTGCAGCCAACATTGCTGCATGGCACAAGCCTCGTTACTGATAAGACTGCTGGTTGACATTGGGCCCAACCCATGAAGGCTGAGAAGAGGTGGCAGGTATTTGCAATTCATCCCTTTGGAGGGAAACAGGAAAAAAAACAACTGACATCCAGGCACAAAATTCCCAGAGTCCTCCAGCTACTTAGACATGTTAGCAAAACAAAAAATTCACAAACAAATCATAGTCTAATGAAAGAAAGCAAGTCGGTAATTAGGATAAAATATCCAGGGAGGGTGGGGGTATAAGGGAATGACTTTAGAAAATGCATATTTAATAACTTCACAAGATCAGAGAGTTAGACATCATCTACTGAACTGTGGGAGGGAAGGACGATGGAGAGACTGTCACTATCAAAACTCATTTATAAAGTAAGCTTCAATTGCTATTCTGGCTTAAAGGAATTTAATCTTTCTAAAATTTTAATCTTTGACTCAAGTTTTGAGAATTGGTTATATCTAAGCCTTAAGGCAAGTCAGCTGTGAATGAGGCAGAGGTACACTTGGAAACCCAGCTGGACTGGTGAGTGGGTTCTTAGAAGCAAGAGCTGTATTTGCATCCTCAGAATCTTCCTGTCCTGACAAGTCAGGTGGACAAGGAAAAGAAAGGGAACTTGGGGCCAGCTCTCTGCCTGGTGCTTCCTCCTCTAATGCCACAACAACCCTTAGAAATAGCTATCCCTTAAAAAACTAAAAACAGAGTTTCTATATCCAGAAATCCCACTCCTGGGCATATATCAAGAAACCTCTAATTCAAAAAGATACATGCTCCCCAATGTTCACAGCAGCACTATTAATAGAAGCCAATGTATAGAAAACAACTTAAATGTCCATCATAAAAAAGATGAATGGATAAAAAAGATGTGGTATGTATATACAATGGAATAGTACTCAGCCATAAAAAGAATGAAACAATGCCATTTGAAGCCACATAGATGGACCTAAAGATTATTATACTAAGTGAAGTAAGTCGACATAGAAATAAATATCATATGGTATCACTTATATGCTGCTGCTGCTAAGTCACTTCAGTCCTGTCTGACTCTGTGCGACCCTATAGATGGTAGCCCACCAGGCTCCCCCGTCCCTGGGATTCTCCAGGCAAGAACACTAGAGCAAGTTGCCATTTTCTTCTCCAATGCATGAAAGTGAAAAGTGAAGTGAAGTTGCTCAGTCGTGTCTGACTCTTAGTGACCCCATGGACTGCAGCCTACCAGGCTCCTCTGTCCATAGGAGTTTCCAGGCGAGAGTACTGGAATGGGTTGCTGTTTCCTTCTCTGCACTTATATGCAGGATCCAAAAAATAAAGAGATACAACTGAAATTATTTACAAAACAGAAGTAGAAGCACAGACATAGAAAACAAGATTATGGTTACCAAAGGGGAAAGCAGGGGGGCATAAACTAGGAGGTTGGGATTAACACTGTCAACTACAAATTTGCACTTGCCTGTCAGCTACAAATTGGTACTGGCCAAGAGCATTTGCCAGTGACTGAACAATAACGAACCACTAGACCATTCAGGTGTGACCTAAATCAAATCCCTTTCAATTATACAGTGGAAGTGACAAATAGATTCAAGGGATTAGATCTGATAGAGTGCTTGAAGAACTATGGACAGAGGTTCATGACACTGTACAGGAGGCAAGGATCAAGACCATCCCCAATAAAAGAAATGCAAAAAGGCAAAATGATTGTTTGAGGAGGCCTTACAAATAGCTGTGAAAGAAGAGGAGTAAAAGGCAAAGGAGAAAAGGAATGATATACCCATTTGAATGCAGAGTTCCAAAGAATAGCAGGGAGAGATAAGAAAGATTTCCTCCATGATCAGTGCAAAGAAATAGAGGAAAACAATAGAATGGGAAAGACTAGAGATCTCTTCAAGAAAATTAGTGATACCAAGGGAACATTTCATGCAAAGATGGGCTCAATAAAGGACAGAAATGATATGGACCTAACAGAAGCAGAAGATATTAAGAAGAGGTGGCAAGAATACACAGAAGAACAATACAGAAAAGATCTTCATGACCCAGATAACCATGATGGTCTGATCACTCACCTGGAGCCAGACATCCTGGAATGTGAAGTTAAGTGGGTCTAAGGAAGCATCACTATGAACAAAGCTAGTGGAGGTGATGAAATTCCAGTTGAGCTATTTCAAGTCCTAAAAGATGATGCTGTGAAAGTGCTGCACTTAATATGCTAGCAAATTTGGAAAACTCAGCAGTAGCCATAGGACTGGAAAAGGTCAGTTTTCATTCCAATCCCAAAGAAAGGCAATGCCAAAGAATGTTCAGACTACTGCACAGTTGCACTCATCTCACACACTAGCAAAGTACTGGTCAAAATTCTCCAAGCCAGGCTTCAGCAGTTTTTGAACTGTGAACTTTAGATGTTCAAGCTGGCGTTAGAAAAGGCAGAGGAATGAGAGATCAAATTGCCAACATCTGTTGGATCATCAAAAAAGCAAGAGAGTTCCAGAAAACACCTACTTCTGCTTTTTGGACTACCCCAAAGCCTTTGACTGTGTGGATAACATGAAACTGTGGAAAATTCTTAAAGAGATGGGAATACCAGACCACCATACCTGCCTCCTGAGAAATCTGTAGCAGTCAAGAGGCAACAATTAGAAAGAGACATGGAACAATGGATTGGTTCCAAATTGGGAAAGGAGTAGGTCAAGGCTGTATATTGTCACCCTGCTTATTTAACCCATATGCAGAGTACATCATGTGAAATGCCAGGCTGGATGAAGACCAAACTGGAATCAAAATTGCCAGGAGAAATATCAATAACCTCAGATATTCAGATGACACCACCCTTATAGAAGAAAGTGAAGAGGAACTAAAGAGCCTCTTGATGAAAGTGAAAGAGGAGCATGAAAGCTGTTTGAAAACTCAACATTCAAAAAACTAAGATCATTATTTCACGGCAAATTGATGGGGAAACAATGGAATCAGTGAGACACTTTGTTTTTTTGGACTCCAAAATCACTGCAGATGGTGACTACAGCCACAAAATTAAAAGACACTTGCTCCTTGGAAGAAAAGTTATGACCAACCTAGACAGCATATTAAGAAGCAGAGAAATGTAATGACATTTCTGAGAAAGGTCTGTCTAATCAAAACTATGGTTTTTCCAGTAGTCATGTATTCATGTGAGATGTGGACTATAAAGAAAGCTGAGCACCAAAGAATTGACGCTTTTGAACTGTGTTGTTGGAGAGTTCAGGGTCCCTTGGATTGCAAGGAGATCAAACCAGTCAGTCCTAAAGGAAATCAGTCCTGAATGTTCATTGGAAGGACTGATGCTAAAGCTGAAGCTCCAATATTTTGGCCTCCTGATGCGAAGAAAATAGCCTGACTCGTTGGAAAAGACCCTGATGCTGAGAAAAATTGAAGGCAGGAGGAGAAGGGGACAACAGAGGATGAGATGGTTGGATGGCATGACCAACTCAATGGACATGGGTTTGGGCATGCTCCGGGAGTTGGTGATGGACAAGGAGACTTGGTGTGCTGCAGTCCATGGGGTACCAAAGTGTCAGACATGACTGAGTGACTGAAGTGAACTGATATGGCTGCTCTGCTGCTGCTACTAAGTCCTGTCAGTCATGTCCGACTCTGTGTGACCCCAGAGATGGCAGCCTACAAGGCTCCCCTGTCCCTGGGATTCTCCAGGCAAGAACATTGGAGTGGGTTGCCATTTCCTTCTCCAATGCAAGAAAGTGAAAAGTGAAAGTGAAGTTGCTCAGTCATGTCTGACTCAGCGACCCCATGGACTGCAGCCTTCCAGGCTCCTCCGTCCATGGCATTTTCCAGGCAAGAGTACTGGAGTGGGTTGCCATTGCCTTCTCCAATGCAAGAAAGTGAAAAGTGAAGTGAAGTCACTCAGTTGTGTCTGACCCTTAGTGACCCCACGGACTGCAGCCTACCAGGCTCCTCTGTCCATGGGATTTTCCAGGCAAGAGTACTGGAGTGGGTTGCCATTGCCTTCTCTGATGATTGCTCTAGTAGCAGTTAAAATTTATATACTGTAAGGACTTTCCCGTGATCCAACCATATGCAGAGTACATCATGTGAAATGCCAGGCTGGATGAAGACCAAACTGGAATCAAAATTGCCAGGAGAAATATCAATAACCTCAGATATTCAGATGACACCACCCTTATAGAAGAAAGTGAAGAGGAACTAAAGAGCCTCTTGATGAAAGTGAAAGAGGAGCATGAAAGCTGTTTGAAAACTCAACATTCAAAAAACTAAGATCATTATTTCACGGCAAATTGATGGGGAAACAATGGAATCAGTGAGACACTTTGTTTTTTTGGACTCCAAAATCACTGCAGATGGTGACTACAGCCACAAAATTAAAAGACACTTGCTCCTTGGAAGAAAAGTTATGACCAACCTAGACAGCATATTAAGAAGCAGAGAAATGTAATGACATTTCTGAGAAAGGTCTGTCTAATCAAAACTATGGTTTTTCCAGTAGTCATGTATTCATGTGAGATGTGGACTATAAAGAAAGCTGAGCACCAAAGAATTGACGCTTTTGAACTGTGTTGTTGGAGAGTTCAGGGTCCCTTGGATTGCAAGGAGATCAAACCAGTCAGTCCTAAAGGAAATCAGTCCTGAATGTTCATTGGAAGGACTGATGCTAAAGCTGAAGCTCCAATATTTTGGCCTCCTGATGCGAAGAAAATAGCCTGACTCGTTGGAAAAGACCCTGATGCTGAGAAAAATTGAAGGCAGGAGGAGAAGGGGACAACAGAGGATGAGATGGTTGGATGGCATGACCAACTCAATGGACATGGGTTTGGGCATGCTCCGGGAGTTGGTGATGGACAAGGAGACTTGGTGTGCTGCAGTCCATGGGGTACCAAAGTGTCAGACATGACTGAGTGACTGAAGTGAACTGATATGGCTGCTCTGCTGCTGCTACTAAGTCCTGTCAGTCATGTCCGACTCTGTGTGACCCCAGAGATGGCAGCCTACAAGGCTCCCCTGTCCCTGGGATTCTCCAGGCAAGAACATTGGAGTGGGTTGCCATTTCCTTCTCCAATGCAAGAAAGTGAAAAGTGAAAGTGAAGTTGCTCAGTCATGTCTGACTCAGCGACCCCATGGACTGCAGCCTTCCAGGCTCCTCCGTCCATGGCATTTTCCAGGCAAGAGTACTGGAGTGGGTTGCCATTGCCTTCTCCAATGCAAGAAAGTGAAAAGTGAAGTGAAGTCACTCAGTTGTGTCTGACCCTTAGTGACCCCACGGACTGCAGCCTACCAGGCTCCTCTGTCCATGGGATTTTCCAGGCAAGAGTACTGGAGTGGGTTGCCATTGCCTTCTCTGATGATTGCTCTAGTAGCAGTTAAAATTTATATACTGTAAGGACTTTCCCGTGATCCAGTGGTTAAGATTCCATGCTTCCACTGCAGTGGACACAGTCTCAATTCTAGTCATGGAATCAAGATCTTGCATGCCCCAAGTGTAATAAAAAATAAGTGAAATAAAATTTATATAGTGTATGTAGTCATGTTAGTCACTCAGTAGTGTCCAACTCTTTGTGATCCCACGGACTATAGCCTGCCAGGCTCCTCTGTCCATGGGATTCTCCAGGCAAGAATACTGGAATGGGTTGTCATGCCCTTCTCCAGAGGATCTTCCCAACCCAGGGATCAAACTGGGGTCTGATCAAACCCGGGTCTGCTGAGTCTGATCAAACCCGGCAGATTCTTTACCATTTGAGCTACAGAGAAGAACTACATAGTGTACGCTGTGTGTCAGATATTATTCTAAATATATATTCAAAATGTATAAACACATATCATGTATATATTGTATCTAGGTATTTAATTCTAACAATTTTTATTTTACAGACAAGGAAACTGAAGTAAAGATTAAGTAATTCAGTAGAGAGTAAGACATCGCAAAAGAGATCACTTGGTAAAGAGTAGAGAGACAAAGAAACTATCCAATAATATGATAATAAAGTTATTATAGAAGCATGTAAGAAATGTTATAGGTAGAATATTTGCTGTGATTTATATCATCCAAGGAAGTTGGAAATTTTCATCAAGCAGCTGACATCTGAGTGGCTCTTGAAATAAGAGAAGCAGCTTTCACAATAGGATAGGCAGCCATAACAGAAAGAGGTCATATTTCTACAACAGCTTTACAAGATGTTCTTTAGTGCTGGATGGATGAAGAAACTGTGGTACATCCAGACAATGGAATATTATTCAGTGATTAAAACAGGCATTACCAAGCCATGAAAAGACATGCGGAAACTTTAATGAATATTACTAAGTGAATGAAACCAACATGAAAACTCTTTGTACTTCATGACTTCAACCACATGACATCCTAGAGAAGCAAAACTATGGAGACAGTAAAAAGATCATTGGTTACCAGGGATTTGAGTGAAGAAAGGGATGAATAAGTGAGGCAAGGGATTTTTAGAGCAGTGAAATTAATTTTGTGTGATATTGTAATGGTAGATACACAATATCATGCATTTGTCAAAATCCTTAGTATGTAGAACAATAAGAGTGCCCCATAATATAAATTATGTGTGTGTGCTCAGTTGCCCAGTCATGTCTGATTCTTTGTGACCCCATGAACCTCCTCCAGGGGATCCTCCCCACCCAGGGATCAAACCTGAGTCCTTTGTGTGTCCTGCGTTGGCAGGTGGATTCTTTACCACTGTGCCACCTGGGAAGCCCTAATATAAATTGTCATTGTTATTGTTCAGTTGCTAAGTCATTTTCAACTCTTTCCAACCCCATGGACTGCAGCACGCCAGGCTTCCCTGTCCTTCACCATCTCCCTGAGTTTGCTCGAACTAATGTCCATTGAGTTAGTGATGCCACCCAACCATCTCATCCTCTGTAACCCCCTTCTCCTCTTGCCCTCAATCTTTCCCAGCATTAGGGTCTTTTCCAATGAGTTGGCTCTTCACATTAGGTGACCAAAGTATTGGAGCTTCAGCTTCAGCACCAATCGTTTCAGTGAATATACAGGATTGTTTTCCTTTATGATTGGCTGATTTGAGCTCCTTGCTGTCCAAGGGACTTTCAGTTTTCTCCAGCACCACAGTTTGCAGGCATCAATTCTTCAGTGCTCAGCTTTCTTTACGATCCAACTCTCATATCCATACACAACTACTGGAAAAACCATAGCTTTGACTAGATCTAACTTTTGTTGGCAGAGTAATGTCTCTGCTTTTTAATGTAGTTTCTGTTTGTCATAACTTTCTTCCAAGGAGCAAGTGTCTTTTAAGTTTGTGGCTGCAGTCAATGTCCACAGTGATTTTGGTAGCCCGAGAAAATGAAATCTGACACTGTTTTCACTTTTTCCCCATCTATTTGTCATGAAGTTAATAATAATGTATCAATGTGTTCATCAATTGTAATAAATGCACCACACTAATACAAGATGTTAATAAGTGGGGAAATTGTTGGGGAGGGAGGGAGTATAGGGGTATTCTTGATACTTTCTCCTCAATTTTTCTATAAACCTAAACTTCTCTAAAAAACTAATTCCTAAGAAAAAAGAGGGTATGAAGAAAAGAAAGAAAAAAAGCAGGTAACATAAAGTACTGTGGAAAGAGGGCATCAATCCTTCAGGATCCTTTCAAAGTCTGACTTTTTAGTGAGCAGATGGAACACTGAGCCAGGAGTAACTTACAACTTAGCATAAACTACATTATCAGCTAATTTTCTTCCCTGTACTTAGTTGGCTTCAGGATGTGGAGAAAATGAATTTCAGCCAAGTCCTTTGGCTGACAATGAAATAAACTGACTTAGACTCCTTCCAGCAAAGTGGAAGCATACTGACTGCTTATGAGGCTGGCACTTCATGTACAGGTGAGCCCAGAAGTACAAACAAAAATCACTTTAAAGCTTCTTCTCGCTTCTTCCTTCTCTTCTGCCTCCTCCCTCTCCCTTTCTCTGCTGTCTTTAGATTTGACGCAGTTCTCTGTCAGGTTCTCCCCACTTGGTTGTAGTGATGGCCTGTAGCAGATTTAGGCTAATGTGATTCTCAGAGCTTCTGCTCTCCGAAGACAAAAGAGCTCTCTGTGTGCACCTAGATCAATCATGGAAAAGTGACCCTTCCTGAGTCAAACAATGACCCGAAATCTGCCCTTGTCCAGAAGAATGAGATCATTTCTTTGAGCTTAGGCTATATACCCAGCCCGATGGTGAGGAGGGAGGTGTGCTTTGTGCACTGGAAAGGTGGCAAGTGTAAATGAGAAACTGTATTTTTAATTTTATTTCAATAAATTGGCATTTAAACTCTCTTCATGGCTGGTGGAAGAGACAGCCCAGGCTTACACAATTTCTTCATACTTTGGTACCTGTATGTGGCCACAGTCAATGCCCTTTCTTGTCTCTATCTTTGTATCACAGTTAATATGTTTTTGTTCTTTAGACACTGAGTTCTGATCCTTAGTATCTCCCTCACACAGAGCCCAGCACAGAGTGTTTAAGAAAATATAGGTGAGCAATGAATTTTGCTTTCACAAGTGAGTTTGTCTCTCATTCAGATGGATGAGAAACCAAAACAATCTTTGTCAACCTCCCATGATAAATTAAAAAGAGACCTTTGTGTAGATAAGTAAGAGTTTTTCTCTTTTGTAGGATATAGCATAGTAGAAATAGCAATTTTTGCTATTTTTGTCTGTGTCTATATATTTAACAACTGTGATATCACAAATTACATCAATATGTAGAAAAGAGTTATGAGAACAATATGATGATATATTTAATGAGCTTTAGCACAGTGCACACAAAATGGTAGATATTCTCTATATTAACATTATTATTACTATTACCATGTGCTCGGTTGCTCAGTAGTGTCCAACTCTTTGTGACCCCTGGATTGTAGCTGGCCAGGCTCCTCTGTGCATGGAATTTTCCAGGCAAGAATACTGGAGTGGGTTGCCATTTCCTCCTCCAGGGGATCTTCCCAACTCAGGGGTCAAACCCCAATCTCTTGCTTCTCTTGCATTGGCAGGCAGATTCTTTGCCAGTAGTGACACCTTGGAAGCCCCATTATTACCATGGTCATCATCATTTATTAAACATATACTTCTTTGGCATTGTAAGCATTAAATAATCCATAGAAATCACTCACACAGTGTCTGGAATGTTATATATGCTAAAAATGTTTATTATTTTATGCTTCCTAAACACTTATTTCAGAGGCTAAAATGCACAAATTAATCTTTTCCTTTCCACATCATCTGTTTCATAGAATAACCTTTCACTTAGCTAAGTTCACCAGGGTAGACACATGATTAATTCTGCATCTCATTTTGTTTTTTATTTTACCCAATGCATCATTAGCATGAAATAAATATTTATTACAATCATAATATTTAAATACCACTGCTTTTGTGCTCTTTCCACTTTTCCATTAATATATTCTACTAAATTTTTTTTATCATATCTGAGCTGTGGAAGTATTTTCACTGTGCTACACTATTTCAATTGTTTCCATATTTTGGCCAAAAGAAGATGGTTCTTGACAGCGTAGGGAATCTTATAATGTAGACTATGGGGTGAAATAAGGGAAAGTTCATTCCCAGGAAACACAGAACATTAAGTTGATTGTCCCAAACCAAGGGCATCGAGTCATCCCGGAGGTGTCTAAGGGTTTCTGTGTCATCTTACGGAGGCTACTTCAATAGATTATATTAAGCTTTTCTGCATGGTAATTGCAAAAAGGGTTGACTCATCGAATTTAAATGTGACTTTGACAGAAAGCTTCTTCCCTAGCCATCATTATGAATAAACTTAATTATGAATGCTTTCCCATCACCTGTCCCTGTAGCTTCCTGGGCAACAGCAAATGCCAGAAACAGCATGCTTGCAGGAAAATCCATTTGAAGGAGATACGGTTGAGAGCATGTCGGCATTATCAAGAGCATGGAGCCTGATCTAATCGCCTAATGCAGAGTACAATGCAGGCACATAAGAGGCTCAGCTCTGGGCTCAGCTGGGCTCAGCTTCCCCATCCCTTGGGCTTTACTTTGGGAAACTCAGAAAAAAAAAGAAAACCAACACATACACTAGGGTCTTCTTCCTGCCACACTCAAATAAAAAGCCAGCTTGTAAAAATGTATTTTCTTACATAAAGAGTACTTTGGTAAGCCCATGGGAAGACACAAAGGGAAAAGGCACCTCTTTGCCCTCCAGGCCTCCTGAAGGCTGGCTGGTTATCCTGAGCCGATATGTCCTTATTCTTTGGAGGCTACAGGCCTTCTGGACAAGAGATGGATGGCATATATGTATAGCAAGAAATGACAGTGATACTATATATAGGTATATAACTGTATAGCTAGTGGAGGTGATGGAATTCCACATGATCTATTTCAAATCCTAGAAGATGACGCTGTGAAAGTGTGGCATTCAATATGCCAGAAAATTTGGAAAACTCAGCAGTAGCCACAGGACTGGAAAAGGTCAGTTTTCACTCAAATCCCAAAGAAGAGCAATGCCAAAGACTGTTCAAACTACCACACGATTGCACTCATTTCGCATGCTAGCAAAGTAATGCTCGAAATTCTCTAAGCTAAGCTTCAACAGTATGTGAACCAAGAACTTAAAGATGTTCAAGTTAGATTTAGAAAAGGCAGAGGAGCCAGAGATCAATTGCCAACATTCGTTGGATCATAGAAAAAGCAGATTTCCAGAAAAGCATCTACTTCAGCTTCACTGACTGTGCTAAAGCCTTTGACTCTGAGAATCACAACAAACTGTGGAAAATTCTTAAAGAGTTGAGAATCCCAGACCACCTCATCTGCCTTCTGTGAAACATGCATATAGGTCAAAAAGCAAGTTAGAACCAGACAAGGAGCAGTGGACAGATTCAAAATGGGGGAAATAATACATCAAGGCTGTATATGTCATCCTGCTTATTTAACATAAATGCAGAGTACATCTTGTGAAATGCCAGGCTGGAATCAAGATTGCGTAGAAAAATATCAATAACCTCAGTTATGCAGATGACACAACCCTTCTGGCAGAAAGTGAAGAACTAATGACCCTCTTGATGAAGATAAAAGGGAAGAGTGAAAAATCTGGCTTAAAACTCAACATTCAAAAAACAAAGACCATGGCATCTGGTCCCATCACTTCATGGCAAATAGATGGAGAAACAATCGAAACAGTGACAGACTTATTTTCATGAGCTCCAAAATCACTACAGATGGTGACTGCAACCATGAAATTAAAAGACACTTGCTCCTTGGAACGAAAGCTATGACAAACCTGCTGCTAAGTCACTTCAGTCGTGTCCAACTCTGTGCGACCCCATAGACGGCAGCCCACCAGGCTCCCCCGTCCCTGGGATTCTCCAGGCAAGAGCACTGGAGTGGGGTGCCATTGCCTTCTCTGATGACAAACCTAGACAGTGTATTAAAAAGCATAGACATTACTTTTCCCACAAAGATTCATAGGGTGGAGAGTTCTAACAAAATGTGGCCCACTGGAGAAGGGAATGGCAATCCACTTAAGTATTCTTGCATTGAGAACCCCATGAACAGTATAAAAGGCAAAAATATAGGACATTCACAGATGAACTCCCCAGGTTAGTAGGTGCCCAATATGCTGCTGGAGAAGAGTGGAGAAATAACTCCAGAAAGAATGAAGACACAGAGCCAAAGCAAAAACAATGCCCAGCTGTGGATGAGACTGGTGATGGAAGTAAAGTCTGATGCTGTAAAGAACAATATTGCATAGGAACCTGGAATGTTAGGTCCATGAATCAAGGTAAATAGGAAGTGGTCAAACAGGAGATAGCAAGGGTGAACATTGACATTTTAGTAATCAGTGAACTAAAATGGACTGGAATGGGTGAATTTAACTCAGATGACCATTATATAAGAATTCTTTAGAAGAAATGAGAGTAGCCCTCATAGTCAACAAAAGTTGAAATGCAGTTCTTGGGTGCAATCTCAAAAATGACAGAATGATCTCTGTTTCTAAGGCAAACCATTCAATAGCACAGAAATCCAATCTATGCCCTGACCAGTAATACTGAAGAAGCTAAAGTTGAATGGTTCTATGAAGACTTACAAAACCTTCTAGAACTAACACCCCCAAAAATGTCCTTTTCATTATAGGGGACTGAAATTCAAAAATAGAAAGTCAAGATATACCTGGAGTAACAAGCAAGTTTGGTCTTGGAGTAAAAAATGAAGCAGGGCAAAGGCTAATAGAGTTTTGCCAAGAGAACACATTGGTCATAGCAAATACCCTCTTCCAACAACACAAGAAAAGACTCTACACATGGATATCACCAGATGGCCAACACCAAAATCAGATTGATTATATTCTTTGCAGCCAAAGATGGAGAAGCTCTATACAGTTAGCAAAAACAAGACTGGGAACTGACTGTGGCCCTGATCACCAACTCCTTATTGCCAAATTCAGACTTAAATTGAAGAAAGTAGGGAAAACCACTAGATCATTCAGGTATGACCTAAATCAAATTCCTTATGATTATACAGTGGAAGTGACAAATAGATTCAAGGGATTCAATCTGATAGAGTGCCTGAAGAACTATGGATGGAGGTTTGTGACATTGTATTGGGGGCAGGGATCAAGATCATCCCCAAGAAAAAGAAATGCAAAAAGGCAAAATGATTGTCCGAGGAGGCCTTACAAATAGCTGAGAAAAGAAGAGAAGCTAAAGGCAAAGGAGAAAAGGAATGATATACCCATATGAGTGCAGAGTTCTAAAGAATAACGCAGAGAGATAAGAAAGCCTTCCTTAGTGATCAATGCAAAGAAATAGAGGAAAACAATAGAATGGGAAAGACTAGAGATCTCTTCAAGAAAATTAGAGATACCAAGGGAATATTTCATGCAAAGATGGGCACAATAAAGGACAGAAATTGTATGGACCTAACAGAAGCAGAAGATATTAAGAAGAGGTGGCAAGAATACATAGAAGAACTATACAAAAAAGATCTTTATGACCCAGAAAACCACGATGGTGTAATCACTGACCTAGAGCCTGACAATTGGAATGTGAAGTCAACTGGATCTTCGAAAGCATTACTATGAACAAAGCTAGTGAGGTGATGGAATTCCAGTTGAGCTATTTCAAATCCTAAAGATGATGCTGTGAAAGTGCTGCACTCCATATGCCAGCAAATTTGGAAAACTCAGAAGTGGTCACAGGACTGGAAATGGTAAGTTTTCATTCCACTTCCAAAGATAGGCATTGCCAGAGAATGTTCAAACTACTGCACAATTGCAATCATGTCACAAGCTTGCAAAGTAATGCTCAAAATTCTCCAAGCCAGGTCCTACAGTACATGAACTGTGAAATTCCAGATATTCAAGCTGGATTTCAAAAAGGCGGAGGCATCAGAGATCAAATTGCCAACATCCATTGGATCCTTAAAAAAGCAAGAGAGTTCCAGAAAAACATTTATTTCTGCTTTATTGAGTACATCAAAGCCTTTGACTGTGTGAGTGAAGACACTCAGTCGTGTCTGACTCTTTGTGACCCCATGGACTGTAGCCCACCATGCTCCTCCGTCCATGGGATTTTCCAGTCAAGAGTACTGGAGTGGGTTCCATTTCCTTCTTCAGGGGATTTTCCTGACCCATAGATTGAACCTGCATCTCCCGCATTGTAGGCAGACGCTTTACTGTTTGAGCCACCAGGAAAGTCCTGGTTGACTGTGTCCATTACAACAAACTGTGGAAAATTCTTAAAGAGATGGGAATACCAGACCATCTTACCCACCTCCTGATAAAGTTGTATGCAGGTCAAGAAACAACAGTTAGAACTGGACATGGAACAATAGACTGGTTCCAAATTGGGAAAGGAGTATGTCAAGGCTGTATATTGTCACCCTGCTTATTTAACTTATATGCAGAGTACATCACATGAAATACCCTATGGATGAAGCACACACTGAAATCAAGATTGCTAGGAGAAATATTAATAACTTCAAATATGCAGATGGCACCCGCCTTATGGCAGAAAGCAAAGAAGAGCTAAAGAGCCTCTTGATGAAAGTGAAAGAGGAGAGTGAAAAAGTTGGCTTAAATCTCAGCATTCAGTAAACTAAGATCATGGCATCCAGTCCCGTCACTTTATGGCAAATAGATGGGGAAACAATGGAAACAGAGAGACTTTATTTGGGGGGGCTCCAAAACCACTGCATATGGTGACTGCAACCTTGAAATTCAAAGATGCTTCTTCCTTGGAAGAAAAGCCAGATAGTGTATTAAAAAGCAGAGACATTACTTTGCCAACAAAGGTCCATCTAGTCAAAGCTATGGTTTTTGCAGTAGTCATGTATGGATTTGAGACTTCGACCATAAAGAAAGCTGAGCACTGGAGAATTGATGCTTTTGAACTGCTCTGTTAGAGAAGACTATTGAGAGTCCCTTGGACTGCAAGGAGATCAAACCAGTCCATCCCAAAGGAAATCATTCCTGAATATTCATTTGAAGTACTGATGCTGAAGCTGAAGTTCCAATATTTTGGCCACCTGATGTGAAGAGTCCACTCATTAGAAAAGACCCTGATGCTGGGAAACATAGAAGGCAGGAGGAGAAGCGGCTGACCTCACCAACTCAATGGACATAAGTTTGAGCAAGCTCCGGGAGATGGTGCATGACAGGGAGGCCTGCTGTGTTGCACTACATAGGGTTTCAAAGAGTCAGGCATTACTAAGTGCCTGAACAACACCAACAAAATCAAACTGATACCAAATAAAAAGTATACCATGTACACACAAGGCTTGTTTCTTCTGCCTTGACATACTCACTTTCAGGAAGAGTGACTGGGAATGGAAATGGGAGTACCTTTTATTTGTGCTTTTCTACACATTTTGAATTTTTTCTAATTTGGTCATACATATTAACATTTTTACTGGTAGAACTATGGCTGCCTTTATTTTCCCCTTTTTCATGTTTAAAAATCATTTTCATCTTACTTTGCAATATGAGACCAAAAGACAAATAGTAAGTGTTGGTGAAGATGCGGAGAAATTGGGACACTTATACATTGTTGGCGGGAATATAAAATGGTGGAACAATTTAAAAAGTGGTTCCAAAGTTTCTCAAAATTTTAAACATAGAGTTACTGCATGACCCAGAAATTCTACTCCTGGGTCTATAACCTAGAGAGAAATATATTTTCATACAATGACTTGTATACAACTTTATAGCAGCATTATTCTTAATAGTCAAAGGTAGAAACAACCCAAATACCCATGATAAATGGACACACAAAAAGTAACAATGGGACATTCAGTTCAGTTCAGTCACTCAGTCTTGTCCGATTCTTTGTGACCCCATGAAACACAGAACACCAGGCCTCCCTGTCCATCACCAGCTCCTGGAGTTCACCCAAACCCATGTCCATCAAGTCAGTGATGCCAACCAACCATCTCATCCTCTGTCATCCCCTTCTCCTCCTGCTCCCAATCTTTCCCAGCATCAGGGTCTTTTCCAATGAGTCAGCTCTTCGCATCAGGTGGCCAAAGTATTGGAGTTTCAGCTTCAACATCAGTCCTTCCAATGAACACACAGGAATGGTCGCCTTTAGGAAGGACTTGTTGGAACTCCTTGCAGTCCAAGGGACTCTTAAGAGTCTTCTCCAGCACCACAGTTCAAAAGCATCAATTCTTCGGTACTCAGCTTTCTTTATAGTCCAACTCTCACATGCATACCTGATCACTGGAAAAACCATAGCCTTGACTAGATGCACCTTTGTTGGCAAAGCAATGTCTCTGCTTTTAAATATGCTGTCTAGGTTGGTCATAACTTTCCTTCCAAGGAGTAAACGTCTTTTAATTTCATGGCTGCAGTCACCATCTGCAGTGATTTTGGAGCCCAGAAACATAAAGTCAGCCACTGCTTCCACTGTTTACCCATCTATTTTCCATGAAGTGATGGGACCAGATGCCATGATTAGTTTTCTGAATGTTGAGGTTTAAGCCAACTTTTTCATTCCCCTCTTTCACTTTCATCAAGAGGCTCTTTAGTTCTTCTTCACTTTCTGCCATAAGGGCGGTGTCATCTGCATATCTGAGGTTATTGATATTTCTCCAGGCAATCTTGATACCAGCTTGTGCTTCCTCCAGCACAGTGTTTCACATGATGTACTCTGCATATAAGTTAAATAAGCAGGGTGACAATATACAGCATTGACATACTCCTTTTCCTGTTTGGAACCAGTCTGTTGTTCCATGTCCAGTTCTAACTATTGCTTCCTGACCTGCATACAGGTTTCTCAAGAGGCAAGTCAGGTGGTCTGGTATTCCCATCTCTTTCAGAATTCTCCACAGTTTATTGCTGTCTCTTATACACATCTAGATGTGTATAAGAGACAGCCATATGCCAGCAAATTTGGAAAACTCAGCAGTGGCCACANCCTGACCTGCATACAGGTTTCTCAAGAGGCAAGTCAGGTGGTCTGGTATTCCCATCTCTTTCAGAATTCTCCACAGTTTATTGTGATCCACACAGTCAAAGGCTTTGGCACAGTAAATAAAGCTGAAATAGATGTTTTTCTGAAAACCTCTTATTTTTTTGATGATCCAGCAGATGCTGGCAATTTGATCTTTGGTTCCTCTGCCTTTCCTAAAACCAGCTTGAACATCTGGAAGTTCATGGTTCATGTATTGCTGAAGCCTGGCTTGGAGAATTTTGAGCATTACTTTACTAGCGTGTGAAATGAGTGCAATTGTGTGGTACTTTGAGCATTCTTTGGCATTGCCTTTCTTTAGGATTGGAATGAAAACTGACCTTTTCCAGTCCTGTGGCCACTGCTGAGTTTTCCAAATTTGCTGGCATATTGACTGCAGCACTTTCACAACATCATCTTTCAGGATTTGAAGTAGCTCAACTGGTATTCCATCACCTCCACTAGCTTTGTTTGTAGTGATGCTTCATAAGGCCCACCTGACTTCCCATTCCAGGATGCCTGGCTCTAGGTGAGTGATTACACCATCGTGATTATCCAACTCTAAAAAAGACTGAAGTACAGACACACCTTGCAGCATAAATGAATCTTGAAAACATCATGCAATGAAATAAGTCAGTCACAAAAGCCCACATACTATATGCTTTCATTTATGTGAGATGCTCCAAATCAGGCAGATCTACAGAGATAAGAAAACTCTTTAGAGTCCCTTGGAGTGCAAGGAGATCCAACCAGTCCATCCTAAAGGAGATCAGTCCTGGGTATTCATTGTAAGGACTGATGCTGAGCTGAAACTCCAAACTTTGGCCACCTCATGCAGAGAGTTGACTCATTGGAAAAGACTCTGATGCTGGGAGGGATTGGGGGCAGGAGGAAAAGGGGACGACAGAAGATGAGATGGCTAGATGGCATCACCAACTCGATGGACATGGGTTTGGGTGAACTCTGGGAGTTGGTGATGGACAGGGAGGCCTGGCATGCTGTGATTCCTAGGGTCGCAAAGAGTCAGACACAACTGAGCAACTGAACTGAACTGAAAGCTGTTATACTATGAGAAATGAAGGCCAGGATTCCGAAGAGAAAAGCATGATACAGTTGCCACTGGATTTGTTTTTGTTTTGTTTTGTTGTGGCAGTTTTATTTCTTTCTTAAGTACCTTTCCTCAAGGGGAGAAAAGAGTTGTGAGTGTTTTAATGAGAAATCTGAAGTCTGTGGCTTTCCTAATTATCATAAGATAAAGACATTAAAGTATGTGCAAAGGGACAGTCCTTAGTTATCATGAAGCTTTTGTCATTTCTGTGAACCACCAGGGGCTGCTGATGAGGCAGACAGTCTGCATGCCCTAAAAGGCCTACCAGGTCAGGAGTTTTGTGCTGGGAGATCAGTGTGTTCTTGTTAAAATCTGGCCATCCAATTTCTGGGAATTTTCAAGACTCCTTTAAATCTGGTTAAATTATGACATAGTTTGGTATGATTCATTTAGTTCCTGGTCTGTGCCAGGGCTTTTGTCCTGGACAAGGACAAGGGAATTTTTTGGATGAAAGTCTTAATTTGATGAAGTCTAGGTAGTTGGTGATGGACAGGGAGACCTGGCGTGCTGCGATTCATGGGGTCGCAAAGAGTCGGACACGACTGAGTGACTGAACTGAACTGAGGTAGCACACCAGTCATGAAGGCCACGGGCAACAAGGACAAGGGAATTTTTTGGATGAAAGTCTTAATTTGATGAAGTCTAGGTAGTTGGTGATGGACAGGGAGACCTGGCGTGCTGCGATTCATGGGGTCGCAAAGAGTCGGACACGACTGAGCGACTGAACTGAACTGAGGTAGCACACCAGTCATGAAGGCCACGGGCAACAGGAACCAGACCTCCCAACAACCACCTCCTCAGTCTCAGCACTGCTTCTCATGTACACCTTCACCATGGTGAGGAATCAGTGTCTGGTGGACACGTGGGGCTCTCTCCCTAGGTTGGCACCTCTCTCATTTTCCTGGTCTCCATCCACTCCTTGTCCCCTAATCCCTACCATTACCCCACAGAGGACAATAAGACCAAGGGTAAAAAGCAGATGCCTTATTTGAAACTAACCTCATAGGTTTTTCTGACACATGTAAAACAAATTCAGCCTTCTGAGACAGCAGCATTTCTATGCTATGAGGGGACAAGTTAACTGACCAGGCACATGAGAAGAACACTTGGTCCACTTGAAGAAGCAGCTATTATGACCCAACCCCTTACTGAGATGAAAAGACAAAATTGTGTACATATAACATTTTTTATCTAATTTCATTGAAACTTATTTTACAGCCATAAATCTTCATATAGTCAGTCTTTTCTTCTCTGCCCCCTCCCTTCCTGACCACTTTGCTTAAAGTGAGAGCCTTCACTTGATTTGGCCACTTTTCAATACCTGAACCGGGCTACTGGGGTGTGCTTGAAGGTGATTTATTTTTCTGTGGCAATGTCCTCAGTCTCATATTAGCAAGGATGAGAAAGCAATACTTCTTGGGAAAAGTGAGAAGAAGTTGGTAAGTGGCAGAACTACTTTATATCTGCTCCCTCTGGCCTATGGCTGTTGCAGTAAGGCATGCAGAGACTTTTATTAATATTAAATAAAAGCTAAGTTTTAGCTTTCTGAAGACAGAAGTATGCTATGGTCTAAAACACAAAAGCACATCACAGCATGAAAATTCTGAGCAAGGAATCAGGGAAGTAGAATTTCCAAGGAAGAGCTAGGAATAAGGACCAAGGGAAAATTATTGGAGATTAAGAATATTCTAAGAATGAAGAATTTAAAGGTAGAAAGAAATAATTTAGTCCTTATTTCTGATGGCTCAGAGGTTTAAGCGTCTGCCTCCAATGCAGGAGACCTGGGTTCGATCCCTGGGTCGGGAAGATCCCTTGGAGAAGGAAATGGCAACCCACTCCAGTACTCTTGCCTGGAGAATCCCATGGACAGAGGAGCCTGGTAGGCTACAGTCCACGGGGTCACAAAGAGTCAGACACGACTGAGCGACTTCACCTTCACCTTCACCTATTTCAGAAGTGAGATGGTTGAATCTGTAGAGATTAAATGTCTGGCAAATAGTCATGCCATATCCTGTTCTAAATATTCCAGGTGAAGATGGAAGTAGCAGAAGGCTGATATTCTCTATTAAAAATCACAGGATTCCACCTGAATAGCTACTGTGATATTGAACTTCTGGTTTCCTATTGCTTCTCCTGTTCCCAGGCCACATCTATAAGTTTCCTGTTTGCTAAAATAGAGTCCTCTACTGTCAATCCTAGTATGAAAGGGAGTTTATTTCACTGAATATTGAGAACATGAATGCTGAGGTCCTTTAATGGACCAGAACCTGGTGGTCCAGAGTCGATGATAAGAAAGTAAAAGAGAGAGAGAAAGAGGCTGATATTCTTTGGTTTAAGGCAAAAACCAATAAAGCTCTTGACACAGAGCTTGTGTTGCTCACGAAGGCAGTGGGCACCCTCTTGAGGGGGTGAAGGCACAGTGCACCTTCTCAAGAGGGTCTTAGAAGCCCGGGCAGGAGAGTAAGCACGACGGGTTTCTACACTCCAGAGAATTAGCCGGAGAGAGAGAGAGAGAAAGAAAGAAAGACAGACACGGCACCCAAGCTCTGATGGAACAAGGGTGTTTTATTCAACACAGTGGGGTATATATACTGTCTTACAAGGTAGCTATTTTCAGCAAAGATAGATAAAAAGTCCAGACTTACAAATTATCAAGGAAACATAAGGCAATCCATATCAAAAAGAGAGGGTTGTAAATAGTCACTTTTACCTTATGGTTCATAAAAAGGAAGAGGGTCATAAATAGTTACTTATCACTGTATGGAAAAACTAACGAAGGAAATGCATGTATTCTACAGCCCTGGGAGTGGTTTACCACCCCCGAATAATCAGGAATTAATAAGGAACAGAGGATTCATGATAGATCCAAAACAGCACACAGGAAGCCTCCTGTTAAATGCTTCTTGATACAGGAACATAAAATCATGTTTCAGTTTATGGGACTGATGTCAAAATATTGTTTTCAGCCTGCTGCCAGCTGCTTTGGGTTTTCTTAGACTCACCCTAACAAAACTGTCCCCCTGAAAAATGAAGGAAACTTGATATTTCTTTAGTCTCTAAATGGTGACCAGTGGATCTTCATCGGTATGACTGAACCTATTAATTTTGTCTCTCAGCCATGTAATTTTTGTGAATTCTAGTATATCTCATTGGCTTAAAAACTCCCTTGCTTGTTGGCCATTGAGAATGATATTTCTTTAGTCTCTAAATGGTGACCAGTGGATCTTCATCGGTATGACTGAACCTATTAATTTTGTCTCTCAGCCGTGTAATTTTTGTGAATTCTAGTATATCTCATTGGCTTAAAAACTCCCTTGCTTGTTGGCCATTGAGACACAAGCAGCAACCCCCAACCCCTCAGCTTACAAACGCTGAAGAGGAGGAAACAGTCTTAACAACATATGCAGTTAAACTTGCAGTGTTAGAAACTAGAGCGATGACAGAGGGGAAGTGAGACAGCTCTGGGCCCCCATAGGTTGAAGTAGGTAAAAGCTAAGGAGGAGCCAATGTCTGACTCTAGCAAGTTTTTCCTCCCAACAAGAAGTTGAGAGGGAATCTTAAGCCTATCCTTAAGGGATTTAGAACTACGAGAACGCTTTACAAACCTAGTAAGAATGTAAAGACATTAGAAATACTTTGGAAAATGGTTTGGCAGTTGCTTATAAAGTTAACATGCTTTGAGCACTTCTACTCCTTGGTATTCTAGAGATGACATGACATCTAAGAAGTTTAAAGACTTTGTCTCAGTTATCTTAAAATTCCAAACTGTGATGGCATAACAACATTAATCTTTCATCAGCTGTGGTGGAGCAGGTATTCAGAAATGGTTCAGCTGGGTGGTTCTGGTGCAGTCTTCCCTAAGGTTTGATTAGATGTGGACTACCATTGGAGGTTTACTGACATGGCTGTTAACCAGGGAGCCTCAGACCCTCTCCACAGGGCAGCTTCAGTATCCTTACTGTGGCATAACAGCTAGCTTGTCCAGAGCAAGTGATCCAAGGCAGAAGCTGTGACATCTCTTATACCCAGCGCCAGCAATACCATCATGTTTACCACGGTAATTGTAACTCAAGGCCATTCTGATTCCAAGCAGGAAATGGCACAAGGTTGTTGTACACAAGGAGGAGGCTGGCTACCAATGTTCATCAGTTCAGTTCAGTTGCTCAGTTGTGTCCAACTCTTTGTAACCCCATGGGCTGCAGCACACCAGGCCTCCCTGTCCATCACCAACTCCCAGAGTTTACTCAAACTCATGCCCATCCAGTTGGTGATGCTATCCAACCATCTCATCCTTTGTCATCCCCTTCTCCTCCCATCTTCAATCTTTCCCAGCATCAGGGTCTTTTCAAATGAGTCAGCTCTTCACATTAGGTAGCCAAAGTATTGGAGTTTCAGCCTCAACATCAGTCCTTCCAATGAACACCCAGGAATGGTCTCCTTTAGGATGGACTGGTTGGATCTCCTTGGAGCCCAAGGGACTCTCAAGAGTCTTCTCTAACACCACAGTTCAAAAGCATCAGTTCTTCGGCATTAAGCTTTCTTTATAGTCCAACTCTCACATCCATACATGACCACTGGAAAAACTATAGCCTTGACTAGACAGACCTTTGTTGGAAAGTAATATCTCTGCTTTTTAATATGCTGTCTATGTTGGTCACAGCTTTTCTTCCAAGGAGTAACTCTCTTTTAATTTCATGGCTGCAGTCACCATCTGCAGTGATTTTGGAGGCCCCCCCCCCCAAATAAAGTTTGCTACTGTTTCCACTGTTTCTCCATCTATTTCTCATGAAGTGATGGGACCAGATGCCATGATCTTAGTGTTCTGAATGTTGAGCTTTAAACCAACTTTTTCACCCTCCTCTTTGACTTTCATCAAGAGGCTCTTTAGTTCTTCTTCACTTTCTGCCATAAGTGTGGCATCATCTGCATATCTGAGGTTATTGATGTTTCTCCTGGCAGTCATGATTCCAGCTTGTGCTTCTTCCCCCCACCCAGCATTTCTCATGATGTACTCTGTATATAAGTTAAATAACCAGGGTGACAATATACAGCCTTGACCTACTCCTTTTCCTATTTGGAATCAGTCTGTTGTTCCATGTCCAGTCCTAACTGTTGCTTCCTGACCCACATACAGGTTTCTCAAGAGGCAGGTCAGGTGGTCTGGTATTCCCATCTCTTTCAGAATTTTCCACAGTTTATTGTGATCCACACAGTCAAAGGCTTTGGCATAGTCAATAAAGCAGAAATAGATATTTTTCTGGAACTCTCTTGCTTTTTCAATAATCCAGCGGATATTGGCATTTTGATCTCTGGTTCCTCTGCTTTTTCTAAAACCAGCTTGAACATCTGGAAGTTCACAGTTCATGTATTGTTGAAGCCTGGCTTGGAGAATTTTGAGCATCATTTTACTAGCATGTGAGATGATTGCAATTGTGCCGTAGTTTGAACATTCTTTGGCATTGCCTTTCTTTGGGATTGGAAAGAAAACTGACGTTTTCCAGTCCTGTGGCCACTGCTGAGTTTTCCAAATTTGTTGGCGTATTGAGTGCAGCACTTTCACAGCATCATCTTTTAGGATTTGAAATAGCCCAACTGGAATTCCATTACCTCCACTAGCTTTGTTTGTAGCGATGCTTCCTAAGGCTCACTTGACTTCATTCCAGGATATCTGGCTCTAGGTGAGTGATCACACTGTGATTATCTGGATCATGAAGATATTTTTGTACAGTTCTTCTGTGTATTCTTGCGACTTCTACTGACGAAAGGTGTCCACTGGAGAAGCGAATGGCAAACCACTTCAGTATTCTTGGCTTGAGAACCCCATGAACATAATGAAAAAGAAAAAAGATAGCACACTGAAAAATGAACTCCTCAATGTTCATAGAAGCTTTATTACCAACCACCCCAGGCTAGAAACAACTCCAATGCTCATCAAGAACATATTTCAAAAAGACCTGGAAGTTGCTCCAGGAGGATAAATGGTGGCATCTTATTTAATGGAGGCATATTTTCAGAGCCTCCCTCTGGGAAGAGAGGAGATTTACAGACTTTGGCCAGCAGTGTTAGTTACAGCAGGAATCTCCAACCTCTAGGATCTAATACCTGGTGATGTGAGTTGGAACTGATGTAACAGAAATAAAGTGCACAATAAACATAATGCACTTGAATCATCTCAAAACAATCCTCTGACGCCAGTGTGTGGAAAAATTGTCTTTCATTGAAATGGTCTCTGGTACCAAAAAGGTTAAAGATATAGAGCCTGTGTGGGCTCCAAAATCACTGCAGATGGTGACTGCAGCCATGAAATTAGAAGACGCTTGCTCCTTGGAAGAAAAGTTATGACCAACCTAGACAGCATATTAAAAAGCAGAGACATTACTTTGCCAACAAAGGTCCATCTAGTCAAAACTATGGTTTTTCTAGTAGTCATATATGGATGTGATAGTTGGGCTATAAAGAAAGCTGAGCACCAGTGAATTGATGCTTTTGTGGTGTTGGAGAAGACTCTTGAGAGTCCCTTGGATTGCAGGGAGATCAAGCCAGTCAACTCTAAAGAAAATCAACCCTGAATATTCACTGTAATGACTGATGCTGAAGCTCTAGTACTTTACCTTATGTGAAGAACTGACACATTGGAAAAGAATCCTGATGCTGGGAAAGATTGAAGGAAGGAGAAGGGGATGACAGAGCATGAGATGGTTGGATGGTATCACTGACTTGATGGGTATAAGTTTGAGCAAGCTCTGGGAGTTGGTAATGGAGAGCAAAGCCTGGTATGCTGCAGTCCATGGGGTCACAAAGAATTGGACACAACTGAGTTACTGAACATACACTGCCGCATGTAAAATAGATAGCCGGAGGGGATCTGTTGTATGAGACTCTGTGCTCTGTGACAACCAAGAGGGGCGGGATGGGGTGAAGGCTGGAAGGGAGGGGACAGATGTACACCTACGGCTGATTCATATTGGTGTATGGCAGAAACCAACACAACATTGTAAAGCAATTATCCTCCAATTAAAAACAAAAGTTGGGGACTGCTGAGTTGTCGGAGTCCTTTGGGTAGGATGTTTACATAGAGAAGTCACAATAATTCATTTTTCCCCTGTCTTTTTCTATTAGCCTTAAGAAGTAAACTGGGAAATTACTTGTTGGTTCTAGCTCAAACCAAGCCTCTTCTGAGCAAGTTACTTCCAATTGATCAATCCATGATCAGATGCCGTTTTTTAGGCATTGTCCTAGACATTAGTTTTTGAAATGTGATGCTTGAATAGAAAGTTAAGTATCACCTGAGGAATGGTTACAAATGCAAGTTCATAAGCCTCAGCCCAGACCAATTTAATGATTAATGTTAGGCCACTGCAGTTTAGGGAGATTTTAAGGCACAACAGGTAAGACAAATAGTCTTTAAACTTCTTTGAGTATGTCAGTCCGGGAGCGGGGATAGTAATCTGATTATACCTGCTCTCCTTTGACCCTGATGCACACTGAAATTGTAATACCAATGGTCTAGGAGATTCATGACTAGCTCTAAACTAGTTCTTCCTTAGTTTTGATTTTCTGGAAGAGTTCTGTTTTACACCCTCATGAGCTTGTAAATATGTCTGCTAAGCCTGAGATATTTATTTTTGTAGGTTCTGCTTGAGTTGTTAACCAACTTGGCAATTCTACTGAAATGTTCTATTCAGAAGATGGAAGAGCTGAAGAAGAGATGCCAATAGGAGATGAGCTAGTCTAAAGAAATTACTTGAGGAGCTGAGGAGACTAGTGGTGCAATCTGGTTTTATTAACACATTTGGTCTGAGCAACTCATCTCCATTTCCTAATGGCCAGGTAGGACACAAACAACACTCCAACGATTAAGACTCCAGCTAGGCCAGCCACCCAGAAAGCTTGCGAGTCTACAGGAGACCCTGCAGGACGGAAACGTGGGTTAGTATGCTGAAGCCAAGTGATATTACATCCTAATAAAGACTGCTAGTCTTGAGCTATAGGGGGGAAAATAGCTAGGTAATTCCTTTTGAGGTTCATATTGACCAAACCAGTAAGGAATTAAGAATTAGGGATGCACAAGTAGTTTTGGTTTGACCAATGGTTCAGATATCATTCTCCTTCCACTCACTTGAGTATTTGTGGAGCTTTTTTGAAGAGTCTTGAATGGCTTGGAGTAGAATCAAGGGACCCTTGCTAGAAATGCTAGCAGTGTTGTTCTGAAAATGGATGTCAGAGCTTCTTCTTCCTGTTGGAGAGATGAGTTAAGGATTTGTTAGTTTTGTACATGTGCATGGTTGTGGAGTAGTAAAACAGGGCTAGGTCCCTTGTCAGACAGCTCTGCTCCATTAAGTTTTTCTCCAAGAAAAACCTTAATGCATTAGACACAAAGTCTCAGACTTGCTCATATGTATTAACGCTAGCAAGTTTCAGAGAAATTATGATTTTAAACTATCCCCAAACTGTCATCCTTCCTAAATACAGGTACTTGAATGGTAATGTCTTAATTCTGAGACCCTATGATATACAGGTACCTGGTAATAGTAACAGCAAAGCTCTGCTTGAATCCTATTTCTATTGCTAATTGTAGGGTCTCTATTAAGATATCTAAGTATATGTATCATTGCAGTTAGATGTTGAGTATTTAGTTTACTAAATGGTAGTTCTGAAAAGTAGTATGAGGTCTTTTCTACCAGAACAGGCTTAAACCTTCAGGGGTCATGCTGGGCTGTGCTTAGTCGCTCAGTCGTGTCCAGCTCATTGTGACTCCCATGGACTGTAGTCCACCAGGCTCCTGTGTCCATGGGGATTATCCAGGCTAGAATACTGGAGTGGTTTGCTAAGACCTCCTCCAGGGATCTTCCCAACCCAGGGATCATTAACAGTCATGACTCCCACTTAATTCAGGAGCCAGGTAAGTGTTGTGGGATCAGGTGGAATATGACTGTATGAGCACTGGGCCTGACCAATTACCACATACCAAGTCTGCAATCCTATGCCATCTATAAGTCTTAAGGCCATGTTGCCAGACCTGCCATCAAGTATAAAAGTCTACATTTATATCTGATACCACAGAAGTGTTTTACTAGATTATAGGCTGTGAACACACTTGGCTCCCTGCTAAGTAAAACTTTGTAAGGAAAAAAACTAAGGCTGAAAGTTATAAATATAAGCTATTAAATCTGAAATATTTAGAAGGCCTGGAATTCTAGGAGACTAGTTGTATTTCTATTCTATTGCATCATGAAAGTACTTAAAGAAGCCTTGTTAATTAGATGAATCTTCAGTTTGATTCATGTGCCACAGACAAAGGTTAGCACTGGACTCCAAATAACACTTCAATCTGGCCTCTGGCATAGATAGGTTGGATACTCACGTCTGGCAGGACAGGGTGTCACACAGGATGGTGTCCCAGCAGGCTGGCAGACCGATGCACTGCAGTGCAGATAAACCTGGGAGCCAAAAGAAGCGAGATCATGGTCTAGCACATCCTAAGTCTTCAAACCTGCTTTATCTACCCCAGGAAGAAGTCAAAGAATTATCAGAAAATTCATGAACCAAACTGACATCACAGAAGCCCACGTCACACTTGCCACAGGTATCCCTTGATTGCTCTGAGGCAATACCAAAAGCCAATGTTACAGGGCCACCGCAGCTGAAGAGTGGTACCGTGTGGAAACATTTGAGTTAGGGGTGTTTAGAGCCCAGCTGAGGAGCACAGGATGCAGCATCATACCGGTCCCTTGAGGGCCTGCTTTGCCACCGAGTCCACAAAACTGAAGGTGGAAATGCTGAAGCGCTGGTAGTGAGAAGGAAACAGCAGGTCTGAGGCTTCCCAGACAGGGATCAGTTTTGTCTGATAGTTGTCTCCTGTGTAGGGGCACCTAAGCAAGGATATCCAGGAGTCAAGATGGGCTTCTTGGAGGGCTGTAACACAGGTGAAGGAAAGACACTCACCCATTCACCAGCAAGGGCCACTGGGGCTGGAGCAGGGCATCTGCGCTGGGTGTCGCCCAACACTGGTCCAGGCGCAGCTTGAGACTGGGGTCTGTTCTCTGACGGATGGAGACTTCCACATAGATGGGATCCCGAAGCAACTTCACCACTGGGTAGTCACTAGCCGCGTAGTAGGAGCGATAGCGTTTATCTGCAACAGGCCAAAACAAGTTGAAGCAGTAAAGAGCTTGGAACCCCTAGGTGGCTTGGGATAAACCATCACCCCCATAAACGCCTCTGAAAGGAATAATATCTTGTTACCAAGTTAGGGTCTTCCTGCCCAGAAGACGACTTAAGACCAGAGGCCAAATAGTCTCCCCAGGAGGGTCTTACCTTTGGCAATCTTAAGGTCCAGAGTGAGGTTTCCAGGCTGGGTCTCAGGAAGGGGTGGTGGGAGAGTAAGAACCTGGACATTAACTGGGAGAGCACTGCTACTTGCAGAGTAGCTACAACGGACTTGGAGCCTGCAGAAAAATAAAGATTTTAGCTACTATCTTCAGTGGGTAGACCATGTCACCTCTTTAAGGTTTGAGGAATCATTTTTAAGTATCAGGTATTAGAACAAGTTTAAAAACAAGTGGGGTTTGGTTCCGGCCTTGTGAAAGCTATCACTGGGGAGACCAATAGGTAAACAAGATCCATGTTAGAGAGTTTGATATAACACTGAGCCACCAGGGAAGCACAGACTATTATATATTGAATCGATAAACAAAGACCTACTGTATAGGACAGGAGTCTATTCAATATCCTGTCAAACCATAATGGAAATATGAAAAAGATGTGTAACTGAAGTCACTTTGTACAGCAGAAATTAACACATTATAAATCAACTATACTTCAATAGATTTTAAAAGATAGATACGGTTCTATGATAAACAGGTGTGTTCTCTGGAGGCGGTCGTCAGGGAAGATGTTGCAGGTAATTTGATAAGGGGAAATGAAAAGCAGTAACTGAGAGGTAGAGGAGAGAAGGGTAATGTATGGAAGCAAGAAGTCAGGTCCATTGAATACTCTATGGAGGCACAATCTGAGGTTAGGGAACAGTCAGGGAAGGATTGATAACATTGGGAAAGTTTTGGCTCGGGAAGTAGCAGCAGTTTCATGCAGGACCTTGCAAAGTTATGTTCATAACGAAGTTTAAGCTCTGGAAGACAAAAGAGAAAACTTTAAGTATACTAGCTAAGGTTTTTAAAAAGATTCATTTTACTACAGCTTAGATATTGGAGGTAGAAGAGACTAGAGTGAGAAACAAAGACCCAGTGAAATGAAATTGAAGTCAGGTTGAGTCTGAGGCTTAGATCAAGTTGGTGGTAATAATGCAGGGCTACTAGATGAAATAATGGTCTGTGAGATTGGATAGTCAAGGCAATAGAGATTCTGCCATCATGAGGAAGATGGTTGTTTATGGTCATTTATGAATGTTTTCTCTAGAACTCTTGTTTATGGAAGGAAATTCAGGCATCCTGGTCGAGCAAGGTCAGGTTAACTAAGACTTTACCTGAAGATACTGTCTCGGGTAATAGAACCACGGCTCCAAGTTCTCACATCCCGAGCTGCAACCAGCTCATTTTCATATACGGCCTGCTTCCCAGTGATCTGCAAGGACAGGTAAAGAATTCCTGTCACCCCTGCAGGCCAGATGCTGCTTAATTTTGCTTTCATCCAGCACCCAGAAAGGATGCTCATTGACTAGCAGGGAAATTATCACTTCACCTTACTTTCAGGGCAAAGGAACAGGAAGGGGCTTTGAGTAATGAGGAAGCCAGAAATACCACTTATCTCAGCCGATTTCCCTGGTCCTTTCCCAGGGCAGTGTGGTGGGAGGAATCGGTTATTTGTTCTTCTACACCTTGGTAATGGGGGCTAGCCCCTCACTAGCGGGCAGGTGGGATGACTTAGCCAAGTACCCAGAAGGGGTTTCTGCTTTCTCAGTAATGGAGGCCCCTCTGTCCTAGAGACCATCCTTCATGACAAGCAGTAAGTCAGGTATATTCTTCACAGCCAAGCTGGTCCAGTTCTCCCCCAATCACTAGGGCATTCCTGACCTACTTAAACAGAGCCCAAGGTCAGCTCTTCTCACCTGTTTTGTAGTACCACAGGTAGTAAATGGAAACCGGAACAGAACAAAAGTGTGTGTTGCCATCACAGGTTTACATTCACTGTCATTCCTGAAGGCCAAGTGGACAGAGTTCAGGAGCAGCGGGGGCGAGGTCACGTTCCGGGACACGGCAATAGAGAAGTGGCCATCCTGGGTACAGTGTGAGGTCACTGAAACACCAGAGCAACTGTGCTGAAGGCGGGTCACCTCAAGTGACTGATCCAGCCAGACAAGAGGCTAAAAATTACGGTTTCACTAATTCCCCACCCTCCTCCTCTCCCGCTAGAAAAGCTGGCGTTCCAGCTAATGACCTTGAGGCAGGTTCAGCCATCCAGAGTTTAACTGGGGCTTTGGATGGGCACTTGGGTTTGAATCCTGCCTCCACTACTTACTGTGCATTTAATCTCCTTATATCAGCTTCACCTGTAGAATGAAGATAGCCAAACCTGCTGTTTCACATATCAGCTAGGATTAAGAGCTTAGAGTTATGTAGCATTTTGTTTCATGAAGGTCATTTTTACATGAGAAAGACTTGGAGCATGATTTGGGACAGTGTTCTTTTGAAATAAGGCTCATCTTCTGAAATAAAGCTCTTTATACATACAATCAGCCACCAGATTGGCTATTTCTTGAAGCTGGTTAAGTTTCTATCAATTAGCATCCTGCACATAGACTTAGCTTCCTGAGTTCATTGAATGTTATTTGCTTTCTGTTGGGTTCTAGGAGAATACCCAATGGAAGACTATAGAAAGCTGTGTCGCTGAAGGTCAAGTGTTCGAAGGAGGTACTAACTTATACATTAACCTTTGGTCATCTTTCAGTATTTGCCTTCTGGATGGAGGGTGAAGGAGATAACCCTCCTTTGGGTTTAGTTAATGGTAATTGCAGGCACTCTTCAGCTAATTTCAAAAATATGGTGACTCACCTGTGTTTCCGTAGTAACAGGAAATGACCTCTTCAGAGTTGTAGCAGCAGCCTAGCTGTTTGCAGTCTCCTTGAGTGATGGGTGAAGGAGCACATGGCAGTCTGTCCCACACTGGGACAGAGTCGCAAAAGCCAGCATTTGGGACATCTAGGATAGATATTGAAGAGTAACTTGAACTAGGTAACAAAGTCTAGTCTTTAAGAGATATTTTCATTAAGAAACATTAAGTTCCCATAGATATCCATGTGATTGGAAGAGATATTTTACATACTAGAAATTAAGTCTGGATTACAAAGTTCACTATTTGGTTACCTTATAAGAGTGCCCTGAAATGAGTACTCTTTGGAAGAGGAAATATGAACAAGATTGGTAGAAGCAGTGAGACTCTTATTAAAGAATTCTTCCTTCTGTTCTTTAAAAAAGTACCTAAATCTTAGTGTACTCTAAATTACCATCATTTTGAAATGCAGTTCAGTAAGCGGGGAGTGGGGCCTATGATTATGTATTTTATCAGTATTACTCCACTGGGCTATCACATAACAATGCAGATGTGAAGAATTGTAAGTTCAAGTCTTGGGACCTCTCTGGAGTCCAGTGGTTAAGACTGTGTGCTTCCACTGCAGGGGTTTTGGGTTTGATCTCTGGTTGGGACCTAAGATCCCACATGCTGCACAGTATGGTTAAAGTTTAAAAACAGAAGTTTGACTCTTTATGACTGAGGTAGGGCTCTTGGGGGGCAAGGCAAGATTCACTGGAGTTGAGCTGGCATTGTACCTTCCTGTTAATCACCCAGTTAAATACCAAGCTAAGCAGTCGAGCAGCCCCAGATGAAGCAGTCTGCTTCTTGAAGGTGTTTGCTGAGTCTCCTTGATAACTTCAGCTTCCTTCTGGACCCTTCAAGAGGGAGATCTCCGGTCCTGGGATAACTCTTGGTTGAATCTCAGCTGTGCCACCTACCAGTGAGGGGTGCCTGGAAAGCTCCCTGCTGGGGCTAGCAATAACGCTGGGCTGGGATTACAGGTAACATGTGAAGTACCCTTCATAGTTCCTGAGCCCCGAGTAATTGCTCTGCTGCTGCTGCTGCTGCTAACTTGCTTCAGTCGTGTCCAACTCTGTGTGACCCCACAGAAGGCAGCCCATTGGGCTCCGCCATCCCTGGAATTCTCCAGGCAAGAACACTGAAGCAGGTTGCCATTTCCTTCTCCAATGCATGAAAGTGAAAAGTGAAAGTGAAGTTGCTCAGTCGTGTCTGACTCAGTGACCCCATGGACTGCAGCCTACCAGGCTCCTCCGTCCATGGGAGTTTCCAGGCAAGAGTACTGGAGTGGGATGCCATTGCCTTCTCCGGAGTAATCGCTCAGGTGGTGTTTATCCTAGGGTTGCCTGTGAAGAGCTGGAACACAGTTCTCGATAGGTGCCTGGTATCACTGCATAGAATGGGTAGAAGATATGCAAGGACACATTTCAGGCAGCTCTACACCACCCAAAACCCGGAAGTATCCAGCCCTTACCTGGGAGATTCACAGGACACTTGAACAGCTTTGTCTCCATAACTGTTCCAGATCCTTGCATATCTGCTCTTCCAATTCCAACAGTCATGCTGTAGTAGGAGTCCTGCAGAGACAGGCCCAAGGAGTCAGCCTGGATGGTGGCACAGGCATCTCAGCCTTCCTAAGGACAGGTCATACTTACCCACTCAGTGACGTAGCAGCCGCTGTAGGAGGCTTCCACCATCAGGGAGCTGCCAGGGCCCTCGCTGACCCAGGTGCCACAGTCAGAGTCATTCTGCAGGCTGTGTGGCAGCCCATGGTTATCTAGGAGTGGGGATGGGGGAGAAAACACATGTGGTCAGTCATCCCCATCCCCAGTGCTGGGAAGGGACAGCCAGCTTTGCCTTAGACTCAAGTGAAAGTGAAGTCGCTCAGTAGCGTCTGACTCTTTGCGACCCGTGGACTGTAGCCCGCCAGGCTCCTCCGTCCATGGGATTCTCCAGGCAAGAATACTGGAGTGGGTTGCCATTTCCTTCTCCAGGGGATCTTCCCAACCCAGGGATCAAACCCAGGTCTCCCACATTGCAGGCAGATGCTTTAACTTCTGCACCACCAGGGACTCAAGAGCAGCTGCCAAGAAAGGAGAAACATGAGGGAAATCAGGTTTAGAGGTGAAGTTATACTTCAGATTACTTCTATAGAGAAGTGGCAGAGTTTAGCAAAGGTGGGGAGGCGTTTGGGCAGAAAGCAGAGGCCGATTTTACACAGTAGAGGAGGCATGCCATTGCCTAGCTCAGCCTTCAAACTTACCCCATGCTACTAGTTCAGGAGGAGTCCCCATCTGGTTTATGGTGAATTGAAAGCTCCTTAGCCCACAGCGTAGTTCGTCAGGATACTCAGGTACCTCGGACTCATGCTGGCTATTCAGACCAAGAGACAGGAGAAAACAGAGCCAGACAAATTGCAGCAGCAGCCACATGGTGCTGCTAGGAGTCTTACTAACTACTCTTCTGGTCCTACACTTCCTTTCCCAAGAGCCTGTGCGCCCTATGCCCCTTAAATACAGAGAGAAAGCTGGTTTCAGGTGCACGTCTGTGTAGTATGCAGGTGGGACTCCTTTGGAAAGGGTGATTCCTCCAGCATCACTCACTTTAGGCCACAGTCTTCAGCTGCACCACTTTAATACTGAAGTCAGGCAGTCTTCAGAGCCCAGGAACAATGTGGTGCTTTTCAGCTAAAATAGGTTTCCTCACAGTTGCTCATTGTAGCATTTATCTTACTAGCTTAATGACCTTCCTTTAGAATCTTGCATATTTGGGTATAGCTCTGCCACTTACGAGTTGTATGAACTGGTGAGTCACTACCTCTCAGAAACTCAGTCTTCTCATCTGTAAATTGGGAATATCTCCCAGCAGGCGAGGGCATCACAGGTGTTGCAGTGATAAAGGATTCGCCTACCAATGCAGGAGACACAGGAAATGCAGGTTAGATCCCTGGGTCAGGAAGATCCCCTGGAATAGGAAATAGCAACCCACTGCAGTATTTTGGCCTGGAAAACTCCACAGACAAGGGAGGCTGGCGGGCTACAGTCCATGGGGTCATAAAGAACCAGACACAACTGACTGAGTGCTCGCACACCTGGCAGGAATGTTTGTCTGATTGTATTCAGCCTAATATTTATCATGTGAACAATTTTCCCAAGTTGACTAAGAATCTTAATCAAAGCATTGAGAACTTATAACCAGGTATCTCTAATTCTCTTCAACTCATCGGAAAAGACCCTGATACTAGGAAAGATTGAAGGCAGGAGAAGGGGACGACAGAAGATGAGATGGTTGGATGGCATCACCAACTCAATCGACATGAGTTTGAGCAAATTCTGGGAGATGGTGAAGGACAAGGAAGCCGGGTGTGCTGCAGTCCATGGGTTACAAAGAGCTGGACACAACTGAGCAACTTAACAACAGCAGCAATAAAAGAGAACAAATAAGCACGTGTCTTCCCAGTGAAACTGCATGACTCATTTAACCACAGGGTAACAGACAACACTGAGGGAATGCTGGCCTCTGCCCTCAGGGATGGGACCTGACTTTCCAACATCTGCACTGGGTTTGGCCACTAGTCCATCACATCCCATTTACTTGCTCACAGGACTTACCACATTGGATTTTAATGGCCTCTTATTGACTCAGTGTCCCTATTAGAAGCACTTGAGGGCAGGGACTGTGTTTTATTTTTCACTGCATCCTGAATGCATTAGACAGTGTGTACTCAGTGTTCCCCGAGGAAGGAATGGATCAATGCACACGCTTTCATTAGTAGCCATGTCCTCAGGCTAGCTCCCTTGAAAATGTGGTTTCCCAACCTCACTGGTATAGATTCACTTCGTGACGGTCTCAAACTCATAACGATCTTTAGGTGTTCTTTCTTCAAGTCATTATACATGTGATTCTAAGTATAAGAATAAAGAGGAATACAACAAACTAGCGAATAAAACAAAAAAGAAGCAGACTCACAGATATAGAGAACAAGCTAGTGGTTACCAGTGGGGAGAGGAAGAATAGGGATCATATATACTGGATTATACCCCTGGCTATCCAGGGTCTTTAGCTTGTAGACAGCAGTTCATGGGATTTCTCAGTCTCCATAAACATGTGAGCAAATTCCTCATAATAAATACATATCTCTATCCCCTACTTGTTCTCTTTCTCTGGAGAACCCTAACACAAACACTGCTCATTCCTCATTCACTGGTCTTGCCCCTGAGAGTTCCCAAGAGATGTGAGGACAAGAACAGCCTGTGATACCAAGCAGGGCCCTGTGGGACTCCTGGGCACAAAGCCTTCCTGTGTCCCCCGTTTTATGATTACAGGAAACAGCCTTCATTCAGCTTTCGTGACCTTCCCTGGGTGCCTGTGGGCAGATTCAAACAGTTGTTAATTAGGGAAAGGAGAGGATGTGAGACCAGGGAGAAACAAATGGTCAAGAGAAATAGTGCAGCCTTGGGGCAAGGTCCTAGTTCCTTGTCAATGGATACACATAACAATATCTTTGAATGTTTCACAGATATTGAAAATGCCTCCAGGTGGGAGAAGATTATGATTAGTGATGGCATGCTACTTATAAGCATGAAGACCACCCTAGACCAATTGGAACCTGAAGATTGATGATGCTGACTCCTACTTACCTCACCACCAACCAAACAGAACAATGTCCACAAGCTGATAACCCTCTTCAAACCATTACTATAAAACTTCTCACTATCCTCTTTAAGTGGAGACACAGGACACAGTTTTTCAAGGCAGGGGCCGACTGTGTCCCCCATTCCCCAGTAAAGTAATAAAGCTACTCATTTCTACTTCTCCAAAGCACTGTCTCCACATTTTACTTGGCTCTGGTGAACAGTAGCCGGGATTTTAGGCAGCACCTTCACCACTGTGGAAAAGCAACCTCCGATTTCCAAAAATCTCGGTCAGAATGATACCATGCAGGGACCTCTGGGGTTCCTGGGCACAGAGACTTTCTGTGTCCCCCATTTCTTTAACTTTAGGAAAGAGCCTTCATTCAGCCTCCATGACCTTCTCTGAGTTTCAGTGGGAAGATTCAAGAAGTTGTTAATTATGGGAGAGAGGGGATGTGAGACTAAGAGAAACAGTCAAGAGTAGGCTTCAGACAAGGTGCTGTTTCCCATCAAGGGATACACACAACAATATCTTTCAGTTATTTTGCAGATACTGAAGCCCCCTTCAGGTGGGGAAGTTAGTGACTAAGGATGGTAGGCTGCCCACAAGCATGTAGACCGGACCAGTTGGATCTGAAAGTTGACGATGCTGACTCTCATTTACCTCACCATCAACCCATCAGAAGAATCCATGAACTGATCACGTCTTCTTTGAACAATTACTATAAAATCTCTCAATATTTTCCCCAAGTGGGGATACACGGTTTTGAGGGCAAGAGCCTGCTATATCCCTCTCCCTTCGCCCAGCAAAACAACAAAGCTATCCTTTTCTAGTTCACCCAAAACTCTGTCTCTGAGAATTGACCCAGTACCAGTGTATAGAGAACTGAGCTTTCGGCATCAAGTCTGGGCTTATCTTTTTTGAGTTACATATGAATGTTTCAATTTAAACTAAAGAACAAGCTGTGCCAAGTTAACTAAAATGTTCCTGATCGTAAATGGGCACACACAATGATTTCTTTTCAGATTGGCTTCAGACAGCGGTTTCCTTGCTGTGACTGGAGTGTGCCCTTCTGGCTGGAGGGTGGGGTATCATATACACAAAGCCCCAGGAAGCCTTTGCCAAGTGTGGAAAGGCAATAATCAAAATTACCCCTCAAATATGGAGGACCAATTAGACCACTGTCTGTGCCAATCAGTAGGGGGCCCCAGCTGTTCTCGATGTGTGGTGGAAATTAGGACATTTTACTTCTGAAGGAGGACATTAGACAATGTACTGTAAGTACTGCATGGTTTTCCTTCTTAGCAAGCAGGAATAAATTTTGAGCCTGAGTCAGTTGTGAGGTGATGGGTCTCAGCCCCAGGTCTTCTTCTGACTCCCTCCCTCCTTTCCTGGTCAGCAAACCCTCTGCCCTGGCTGCCCAGCCCCAACTCTGCTCTGATTTTTGTCTTGCCTCTCCTGCTCCACCCATTCCTCTGTCACCAAGACCATTGCCAGTAGGGGAAATTAGCCTTCCTTTTCTCATAGGTAGGAGGGTGCCCAGCTGAACAGCCTTTTGGACTTTGAGAAGAATGGCAATGTACTGGTTACCTCTCTCTCAAAGTCAAAGAGTAGTTAAGAAAGTCATCAAGTAATTAAGAGATAGCAGAGTAAGTTGCTAAAGAAAAAAAAGAACTAAAATTAAGGACTTTGGGGTGGGAATGTCAGGTAAAGTTGGTGTGAGTTTCCTGGCATGCTGCTGCTGCTG
>SJYT01010150.1:16122-48250 GCA_006410635.1 Cephalophus harveyi
AATATGTTAAATATTTTTAATATTTAACATAAGCATTTTATCATGTCATTAGAATTTATAAAATCATTTTAATGGGTATGTGATATTTCATTTAAAGGATACTGGCATTTAATCACTTAATCATTATGCTTACTTTGATATGTCTATTAAAGTAATTTTTCAGGAAAAATTTTGAACAAATGTAGCTTTAAAAATTATTTTATTATGTTAATTTTCTAAAAGTACCTCAAAGAGTATGCTCATAAATTAAAGCTCTTGAAACAGCTTGCTAAAGTTGTTTCCAGAATGATTTGACAGTTTACACTATTAGCAGGGCATGATATTGCTTGATTCAATGCTCCATTTCTTAGTATTGAAGACGATACTGTTTTAATCATTGCTGAATTTGTATGGGAAAATAGCATTTTGTTTTAATTTGCATTTCTTTGATTAGTCATATTTGAAAGTTTTCAAGTTCATTAGTCATTTGTATTCTAGGAATTCTGTATATAGTCATTACCAACTTCTTAATTGTGTTTGTATGGTGTTCTGTTTGATGTTAATGATACTAAAACTTTGCCAATTAAAGTTATGTTATAAAATAATATGACAATTATTTTTTTAAGTTCATATATATTTTAGGGAGTTTTTTCTTCAAAGTTAACTTAAATTGATTATTGTACTTTAGAAATGAAGGGTCTGATTATGAAGCAATTGTAGACCATGGAGCAGAAATCATACTTTATTCTATAGATATTGCTGTCTTTTAATTCTTTTGAGCAAGAGTAGAAAACACAACCAAATTTGTATGTGGAGAACCACAAGCATAGAGCCTGAGAAAAGTATATGAGAGTTGGGGCAAGATTGAAAAAGGAAGAAACCACTTAGGATGTTGATTCATTGTGTGGGTAAGGTTTTTATCACTTTATCTTAGGAAATGGGGAATTGAGTAGAATCAAGACACATACCCAGCTAAGGCTGATGTATGTTTGTCAAATTTTCCTAACAGAGGTATTTTGGCTTCATAAGAATNTATGAGAGATGGGGCAAGATTGAAAAAGGAAGAAACCACTTAGGATGTTGATTCATTGTGTGGGTAAGGTTTTTATCACTTTATCTTAGGAAATGGGGAATTGAGTAGAATCAAGACACATACCCAGCTAAGGCTGATGTATGTTTGTCAAATTTTCCTAACAGAGGTATTTTGGCTTCATAAGAATTCTTCATATTTGGAATTTAAATTTGATAATATAAAAATATCATTGTGAAAAGTATAAAGTGAAAGTTGCTCAGCTGATCCAACCCTTTGCAAGTCCATGGAATTCTCCAGGCCAGAATACTGGAGTGGGTAGCCTTTCCCTTCTCCAGGGGATCTTCCCAACCCAGGGATCAAATCCATGTCTCCTGAGTTGCAGGTGGATTCTTTATCAGCTGAGTCACCAGGGAAGCCCAAGAATACTGGATGGGGTAGCCTAACCCTTCTCCAGCAAATCTTCCTGACCCGTGAATTGAACCGGGGTCTCCTGCATTGCAGGCGGATTCTATACCAACTGAGCTACCACTGAAGCCCCTAAAAATATCATTATTTCTATGGTAATTACACATCACTTTTAAAACCCTTCTCCAGCGAATCTTCCTGACCCGTGAATTGAACCGGGGTCTCCTGCATTGCAGGCGGATTCTATACCAACTGAGCTACCACTGAAGCCCCTAAAAATATCATTATTTCTATGGTAATTACACATCACTTTTAATCATGGACACCCCCTCCCTGATGAGTTATTAAATAAACATTTCTTTACAAAAATCTTATTAGTTATGCTATATGTATATTATATGAATTTAAATGATTTTCTTTTTCTTGCATGAGTTAACCAGTTGTCTGAAAGCAGAGGTACTTAACTGTCTTTGTGAGACAAAGTGTAATCTGGCTGACTACCCTTAAGTATCATTCATTTTAATTTTCTTGGTCATCTATTTTATAGAACATTATCCTTAAAAACATATTTGACTGATTTGTTTATTCTGTCTAGATTACTCTTGTATATTTCTAAGTAACAGGAAGAGGGAACAGAGAAGAACAAACTCTCTATTGACTCTCTAATTGTTGTTTTACCATTCTTAAATATATTTGTCTACTTATTTCTATGGAAAAAAAACAGTAGGCCCTTTGAGTATCTCTTGCTTTAAAATATTTCAGGAAAAATATTTGTCTTGTGTGTTTTTTACAGGGACTGGATTTTTTAAAGCATCTAGTTGTGCATTGACAGGAACACAGTTGAAAGGCAAATATCTAACTAAGAAAATGTTTTTAATTTTCACAAAAGTTTTTTAAACTTTAATATCAAAATTATATAAGAAATGGGGACACACCAATATGAAAATGGACAGAATATGAATCTGCAAGTCCTACACACACACAGAATCTAGTCTTGTTAGTAATCTAACAAATATAAATGGGAAGAATGGGATGTGTTTTTTTCCTATGAAATTGACAAAAACAGTTATAATTCAGAGTGTTATCCAGAGAGTAGGGAAATGTGTGGTCTCAAACTCGGATTATGGGAGAAGTGAGAAATGGTGCAAACGTTCTATAGGACAGTATTAACAGTATCAAACCTTAAAATGTTCATTCATGTTGATTCTACTTTGGCATTTCTAGGAATTTTCACAGGAGGAACAGAGAATTACACAAAAAATCCGTTTAAAAGCTTGTGATAATTTTGACTAATTTGAAACAAACTACATTTCCAGCTACAGGGAAGTAGGAATGGCTTAATTGATGGTAATTTTATGCATAAGAATCCATTGCAACCACTACAGTTCATGTGATATAGAAAAATATTCATGAGATAGATTCTATATTCAGCATGAATCTAATGCATAGTTTTGTGTGCATGATTTTATGTGTCTGTGTTTGGGGATAGATCAGGGTGTGTGTACATGCTAATTCTGTTCAGTAATGTCCTACTCTGTGTGACCCTATGGACTGTGGACTTCCAGCTTCCTCTGCCTATGGGATTCTCCAGGAAAGAATACTGGAGTGGGTTGCCATGCCCTCCTCCAGGAGATCTTTCTGACTCAGGGATTGAACTTGTGTCTCATGTCTCCTGCATTGGCAGGCAGGTTCTTAAAATTACCACTAGCACCTGGGGTGTGTGTTTGTATATTTGGTTATTAGTGTATATGGTAGAGTATGAGTTTTGGTATGTATTTAAGTGATAATGTTTGTGGGTTTGGACAATTGTGGGAATTTGGAGATGTGTTTGTATATTTGGGGTGTGTACATGGATTTGTGGATCTATCTCTGTGTTTATGGGTGTGTGAATACATAAACAGATACTCAAAGATGAAAATTTGAAGTCGAAACACTGACGTGATCATCATAGCTATAGTTGAATTTGTTGTTGTTCAGCCATTCAGTCATGTCCGACTGTTTGCAATCCCATGAGCTGCAGCACGCCAGGCTTCCCTGTCCTTCACCATCTCCTGGAGCTTGCTCAAACTCATGTCCATTGAGTTGGGGATGCCATCCAACCGTGTCATCCTCTCTTGTCCCCTTCTCCTCCCGCCTTCAGTCTTTCCCAGCATCAGGATCTTTTCTTATGAGTCAGCTCTTCACATCAGGTGGCCAAAGTAGTGGAGCTTCAGCTTCAGCATCAGTCCTTCCAATGAATATTCAGGTTGATTTCCTTTAGGATGGACTGACTTGTTCTTGCAGATCTATAGTTGAATAAGCAGGATTAATGTTATCAATTATATTTTTTCTCCAATAAATATGTTTTCATGTGTGAATACATGTATTCCATTATACTTAAAGAAAGATTATTACAATTAATTAAAACAAAAAATATTTGCAATAACTACAAAGAAATATCTCTAAAGATTATAAATAAGCTCCCCAATTCAAATAAATATGGTAATAAATTCTATACTTAACTTGAGTAAAATAAGCTGGATAAATTTTAAGAGCAAGAAAATGGAAAAGCAACAATTTGTATACATTTTTACTGTGCCATGGAAATATTTCACGTGAAGTGTGAAGTCTTAATTTGAATTAAATAATTTTAGTGTGAGCTCTTCTGTTTTCTCTCAGTGCATTTTTATCCATTTCAAATACATAAAATATCTTTTGGATGTTTCACATTAAAATTATTTAAATTTAAATTATATGGTTTCAAAATGTATTTTTTAATTTAAAAGAGATCCTTTATGATTCAATATATAATAATAGTAGTTGAAATACTTAAACAGGTGGCACTTGTTCATAAATGGTTTCAAGTGTTAGTGAGGATTTATTTAACACCTCCCTCAGGAAACATAATAGAAAAGATCAGACGTTTATCTAATCCTTTAGGCCAGAGATGCTCTCAAATTGTGTTTATAGATGTTAATGGGTTCTGGAAAAACATACATGAAGGTTGTACGGTCACATAAGTTTAGGGAATACTGTCTAGTCTAATCCTCTCTTGTTGATTTTTGGTTCATATTGGCTCTCCAAGATCCATCAGAGAAAGCCATTGCTGCTGCTGCTGCTAAGTTGCTTCAGTCGTGTCCGACTCTGTGCGACCCCATTTTCGGCAGCCCACCAGGCTCCCCCGTCCCTGGGATTCTCCAGGCAAGATCACTGGAGTGGATTGCCATTTCCTGCTCCAATGGCAGGAAAGGGAAGAGTGAAAGTGAAATCGCTCAGTCGAGTCCGACTCTTAGCAACCCCATGGACTGCAGCCCACCAGGCTCCTCCGTCCATGGGATTTTCCAGGCAAGAGTACTGGAGTGGGTTGCCATTGCCTTCTCCATCAGAGAAAGCTATCTTTTAATTCAGCACTTACCACATAAATTTGACTATGGGGTTATCTTTTATCTTGTTTATTTTTTCATGGGTTGCTTATTAACATGTCATGAAAGTAAAATTATAATTTGAGAAATAATGTGCTAAACTCTTCAGTTCAAGCTTAGTAAGAGATTTATTTTCAGGTCAAAATAGCTGTTTCCACCAGTCTTGCATGGTTAATTTATTCAGATTATCCTCAAAACAAGTAAAAAAAAAAGGCTGTAAGTAGTAGTTTGATATAAAGTCATAAAAAAAAGTTCTAAGGACTTGGTATACAGATATCATAATTGATAATTGTTGTAAGTTCTCCTAAAGAAAAATCTTTTCACAGTCAATAAACATATGCATGTTAGGGAAAGGTAATTATTGATAGCAAAAAATTACCCCCCAGTATCCATTTATAGTATATGTAGTTTGCTATATGTTGAGTCCCTTCTAGATGATTATGTATATTCTAGTCAGACATATGGTTCGTATTAAACAGTGTCCAGAATCCTGTAGTAAATTCTTCAAGAGCAACTAAAATTAAAAAAGGAGCCTAAGTTTATTTATAGTGTAATGTGGATCCACTGGAGAAGGAAATGGTAACCCACTCCACTATTCTTGCCTGGAGAATCCTGTCGATGGGGGAGCCTGGTGGGCTGCTGTCCATGGGGTGACACAGAGTTGGACACCACTGAGGCGACTTAGCATGCATGCTTGCAGTGTGGATACACAGGGCTTCCCCGGTTGCTCAGTGGTAAAGAATCTGCATACAATTCAGAAGCCATAGGAGACTCGGGTTTCATCCCTGAATCAGGAAGATCCCCTGGAGGAGGGCATGGAAGCTGCTCCAGTGTTCTTGCCTGGGGAATCCCATGGACAGAGGAGCCTGGTGGGCTACAGTCCATTGGATTGTTAACAGTCAAACACGATTGCAGTGACTTGGCATGCACGCACGTGGATTCACAGATTGAGAACAGATCAGTTTCCTTCTTACTATAAACTACTGTTAGATACATAGGACCAACACTAACATTTTAAAGTTTTGAAACTGTTTTAAACATTCGTCATAATTGTGCTTTCCTCACAAGCCTTCAGAAGCCTCATTCATGTTTTCATCCCTTTGATTCACTCCCACGCAGATTAATTTCTCTAATGACTTTCCCTTTCACAATCTATGTTTTCTGGAGCTCATGTTGTCCTCTGTCATGTCCCTAGTGCTCATTTCCACTTCTTCTTGACTATTCAGCTGTGGTTTCTAGGTCCCTATGCAGTGCTTTCTGCCTGGCGAAGATTCTCTGATTTTCTCATACTTAATTTTTTTCTTAAGTGTGTTCAGTTCAGTTGAGTCATTCAGTCCTGTCCAATTCTTTTCGACCCCATGGACTGCAGCATACCAGTCTTCCCTACCCATCACCAACTCCTGGAATTACTCAAACTCACATACATCGAATCCTTGATGCCATCTAGCCATCTCGTCCTCTGTCCTCCCCTTCTCCTCCTGCCTTCAATCTTTCCCAGCCTCACTGTCTTTTCCAGTGAGTTGGTTCTTCGCATCAGGTGGCCAAAGAATTGGAGCTTCAGCTTCAGCATCAGTCCTTCCAAAGAATATTCAGACTGATTTCCTTTAGGATGGACTGGTTGGATCTCTTTCCAGTCCAAGGGACTCTCAAGAGTCTTCTCCAACACCACAGTTCAAAAGCATCAATTCTTTGGCGCTCAGCTTTCTTTATAGTCCAACTCTCACATCCGTACATGACCACTGGAAAAACCATAACTTCGATTAGACAGACCTTTGTTGGCAAAGTAATGTCTCTGCATTTTAATAAGCTGCCTGGGTTGCTCATAACTTTTATTCCAAGGAGCAAGTGTCTTTTAATTTCATGGCTGAAATCACCATCTGCAGTGATTTTGGAGCCCAAGAAAATAAAGTCTGTTACTGTTTCTACCGTTTCCCCATTTATTTGCCATGAAATGATGGGACCAGATGCCATGATCATAGTTTTCTGAATGTTGAGCTTTAAGCCAACTTTTTCAGTCTTCTCTTTTACTTTCATCAAGAGGCTCTTTAGTTCTTCTTCACTTTCTGCCATAAGGGTGGTATCATCTGTATATCCGAGGTTATTGATGTTTCTCCTAGCAATCTTGATTCCAGCTTGTGCTTCCTCCAGCCCAGCTTTACTCATGATATACTCTGCATATAAATTAAATAAGCAGGGTGACAATATAAGTCTTGATGTATAAGCCTTCGTTCCTGATTTGGAACCAGTCTGTGGTTCCATGTCCAGTTCTAACTGTTGCTTCTTGACCTGTGTACAGATTTCTCAGGAGTCAGGTAAGGTGGTCTGGTATTTCCATCTCTTATTTTATTTGGCAGTAATATATGTATTATTTCAACTTGTCCTATCTATTTATCATATTTTATAGTCATTTGGCAGTATTTCATATACATAGATATAAAATATAATGATACATATGACATGATATATATTTTATAATTACATATTATGTTGCATCTATAAATATGTAATAATATATATATATATGTTTTTCCAAGAGAGTTTTATTTTTTGATTCCTTCTCTTTTGTATATGAATTTTCTTTTCTTTGTGGTTATTAATTATACAGATTTTGTTTTGGCTTTTTTTGGACTTTTTTGTGTTTCTGCTTTCTAATACTTTTTTTAAAGTTTATGCTTTTTAAAAATGTTTCATTATTTCCCTCTTGTCAATTCTCAGTTTGAAAAATTGAGAATTGATAAGCAAATAATATAACATTTGCCTAATGCTTTTTGCATAATATAACGGAGCAGTCTTAGCTTTCTGTCCCTATGTAAGACATGGGAACTGAAAAGCTTGCTGAGCATGAAGGCCAAACTTGCAACTGGGGGTCTCACTGTATAGTTGTGTATTGATTTGGCCTCTAGGCTTTTATCATGTATAGACTTTTCTTTTAGCTTTTGCTTTCCCTGGAAAACTGTTCCTGCCTGAGGGAAATAACCCTGTCTGCCAGCCTGGGATCCAGGTGGGGAGAGGGACAGAGGCCCTCCCCATTTAGCGTGTAGACTGTCACTCAGCCAACTGTTCTGCCAGCCCCCTTCCTGGGCCTAATTTTTGTGCTGCACCCCGAACTTCTACCATGCCTCCCATCCCTCATTTCTGAGACTTTTTGGCTAAATTTTCTCAGAATTTAAAGTTCATCTGATTGCAGGATAGTTAATCTGGGTGCACAGATGACCCAGACTGGATTTTTGAAAATCTGGCTGATCCTTACACAACTTTTAGATAATCCTTTGTGAGATTATTTCTTTTCTTATTTAGTGGAGTTTCAGGAGGGGACACTATAAATGCATATGATTCAATCTGCCAGAAATCTTAAATATATTCTTTTTACATATGTAAAAAGTTAGTATTTTAAGTTATATGTACATAGATATGATATAGATATAAGTATGTGTATGTAGATATGATATAGTACTAAAAGCAAATTGGTCTATAGCATCCACTTCATATTGACCTTACTGAAGTGATTTTCTTTCTTTTGTGATATAAGTTTATTTATTTATTTTTTTGATTCTCACCGTGCAGATAATTATTCCTCTAAGGAATAAAGACCTTGCAATTCCTAACAAATAAGTGTACTTAGGCAATGATTATCAGTGACTGATTCTGGCTGAAAAAAAATTACACACACACAATCTGAATGTAAGCATTTCTCTACCAATTTACAAGATACACACAAATTGACTTGATAAATGACACCATGAAGATGTAATCAGTGGAGTCTCGGCATATAGTTTGAAAAAAATATCTATAAAACCATCAAATTTCTTTATTAAATAATTGGAAGAAAATGAAAAGATGAAATAATCTGGGAAAGGAATGAGTAGAGGAAGAGATGATACAAGATCAGGAATATATTGATAATTGTTGAAGATGTGTGTATACATTAGATTCATTTACCATTATGTCTACTTTTGTCTGATTTAAAGTAATAGTAATAAAAAAAAAAACCTAAAGGCAATTTTACTCCTTTCAAAACATGAGTGTATCTACTTCTGAAACTTCAACTCAAAATTCAAAATGCTCTGAATTTAAAACACAAAAATGGATTAAGGATGCTTGATTACAATTCATAAGGCAAAGCTCTGCATTTGAAACTACTATGTCTACACTGAAATATGCATACTAATCAGAGCCAGATATTGAAATAAATAACCCTGGAATATTATAAAGTTCTGTTTATTTTTACTTTAATCCAGTGAACATTGTCATTGTATAAAATGTTTTATTAAATACCTATTTGTCCCATAGCCTAATGTGATTCCGTGCTTTTCAGTGAACCAGAGAGCTGGGTCTATAAATTATTAAAATGAATGATACTCTGATCCCAGAAGGCTACTGTAACAGAAGTTCTATGAGTCAGTAAAGTCATAGTCTTTCTTTTTTTTTTTACATGCTATATTCTTTCCATGTTGATCACTTTCTAGTGGTCCGTGACCTTATGCAACTGTGGTTGCTAACCGTCACTAACTCATGTCCGGCCCCTTGTGACCCCGTAGACTGTAGCAGGCCAGGCTCCCCTTTCCTTCATTATCTCCTGGAATTTGCTCAGATGCACCTCCATTGAGTCTGTGATGCTCTCTATCTCATCATCTGCCAGTCCCTTCTCCTCTTGCCTTCAATCTTTCCAAACATTAAGGTCTTTTCCAATGAGCTGGCTCTTATGCAAAGAGCCAAAGACCTTAAAACAGCGTGCATTTCTTGGTTCTCAGAAACTTTTTTGACTCTAGGTCCTATTGTGTTGCCTTTTCTTTACCCTCTTCCAGCCCTAAACACAAGCTCTTCCCTGTGTCTTTGACAACTGCTGCTGCCTCTGACTGGGTCTGCATGATTCCTTCCTTCACCTTCCTCCAGCTTTTTCTTAGGATGCCATTTTCTTACTGGGGGCTGCTTGCCTGTCCTTCTGCTAACTGGGCACTGCCCTCCCCAGTCCTTTCCTGCTTATTTTTTTTTTTTTTTGGTGACTCTTATCTCCATATAATATTCTATATATTTACCTTTTCTCATGATATTTACTTTTTTTTTGGTTGTTATTTTTGTCACCTCACCAGAATGAGAGCCATGTAAAAGTGTTATGACAGTTATTAAAAGGTTACTCTTATTTTCTGTACTTTACTTTGTCATGCATCAGGCAAAAATAGTCATGCCTTCAGGTTTGTGCCAGTGTTTGAACCACTCTTTGAAGAGCATTGCTCTATATTACATATGATATTTCATGGTGAAATATGTACTCGTTATTGTAGTAAAATGGTTTTCAGGTAGCACAAATGCATGGGGTACAACAAGTACTTATGAACATGCATGGGCATTATGTAATTTTTTTTTAAAAAAAGCAGACAAGATGAAATATTTGATATATTCTATTCTATTTGGCCACCTGATGTGAAGAACTGACTCATTGGAAAAGACCCTGATGCTGAGAAAGATTGAGGGCAGGAGGATGAGATGGTTGGATGGCATCACTGACTCAATGGACGTGAGTTTGAGTAAGCTCCCTGAGTTGGTGATGGACAGAAAGGCCTGGTGTGCTGCAGTCCATGGGGTCACAAAGAGTTGGACACGACTGAGCAACTGAACTGAACTGATTCGATATATTCTATATTCCTGCTTTTTTCTATTTATGGAATAGCTCAACTTGATATATACTTTAGTCATGCATGTCAGTCAGGATCCTGGAAGTAAAAAAGTGGCACACTATCCCCAAAGAACTACATGTGGGGGCTATTTTCTGAGATTTAGGGAGGGTTAAGAGAACCTGCAGAGGACAGTGAGGGACCCTGAGATTGGCTACAGCAGGCAGTTGTTACTATCTGGTACTAGGAGGGCAAATGTCTGTGATTCAGTTTTCAGAGCCTGGTGAAGTCTGCGGTCATGGAAGAATCACTTCCAACAGATGTGTGACCTAAAAAAATGCCCTGAGGGCAGGAGAAGGGGCATAGATAGCCCAACTGCCCCTCTCATTGCTCCTCTGTCCTCCACCAGTGGAGGAGGACGTCCAAACGCTTATCACTTGGCAAGAGGCCCTCAGTGGTGCAGTCCATGCAAGTCAGCCTCCCAGGGTACAGGTCAGAGGGGGCAGAAAACCCCCATAGAAAGGCAAGTGGAAACCAACATAGAGCATTTTTAGAGGTAACTTTATATTCCGTTGCTATTATGTAGTTTCCTATCTTTTCAGCCATGAAATGTCCTCTAATTTATCATCTGTTTCTTTTCAGATTTAGGATTAGAATAATAATTTACTCATTGAATGAGTCCAGATGAATTCTGCCCCTTATCCTATGCTCTTCAAGCGTTTGGGAGATTTCTGACTATAGATGATCACACTAATGATTGATAGGGAGTTGAATCAGGAAGACACATTAAGAGATCTCTACCATTTTTCAGTCTTAGAAGTTTGAAGTCTCAATCTAAGGCTGAGGATGGAGAGATCAAAGTGGATCTGAGATGTATTTACTGTGCACAGTCAGTGAGATGTGTAGACTGATTTGTTGAAAGAGATTAAAAAAAAAAAAAGGGTTGAGATAAGTTCCAGATATGGAGTTTGGTTGAGACTAGATTGTGTCGTTTACCTCCATAAATAACTTAGGCTGGTAATGTTTTCCCTGCACTGGGAGCCCCATGAGCAGTGATGAAAGGTTCAGTTTTAAACATGGTGACTGACGTGCTGTGGAGATATCTAAGTGCAGATGGTGGGTTTGGGAGAAAATGCATTTCATGTTTTCTGGAACTCTGGAGAGAGAGCTCAACTGAGGGCTCAGATAGAGGAGCCATCAGCCTTCAGGTATTGGTTTAAGACATTGTTGTAATTAGCAAGCTTCAAGCGTTGAAAACCACAATATGCTAGATGCTTGGTAGACTTGGAGAAGTTCAGTAACCTGTTTCCTTAGCAGAAGATGAATTTTCTAAGCATAGAGAAATTTAAGTCAGATTTTGATGGGAGTGGTGGGGGGAGGAGTAGTGGGAAGGAAGAAACACCAGCAAGGAGAAAGAACCATCTGACTTCTTTCCCAATTTTATATATATCATTGATGTTAACTACTCTAAGTGATGACTTCTCTTTCCAAACTGCTTTTCTTTGGTCTGTAATCATAAGGCTAAGTACATAGCTTCAAAGTCCTATGGTCACAAGGTTCATGAGAGAAATAACACAGGATTAGCACTATTAAAAAAAAAAAAAACGAGGTCTTTCTAAAACAATTCTGTGACTGCTGTGTTTGATCTTATAATTGAAGATTTTTCTGCCTTTGCTCTGAATTTTAGGAAATTTCGCCACTGGCATCATCTTCATATCTATTCTTTTACCTTTAAATGTCAATGTTTTCTATTTTACTCCTATTCAATATATTTCTGAGAGAAGCATTCAGTATTGTATGAGGTAGAATATTTTTAAATGAATGCAAATGTAATCATGTAATTCTGTTTCACAGACCAGGTTTCCTCATTCTCAAACCATTTGGGTTTGCAGGGTTGACCCATTTCAAATTTTAATTTAAGTATTTATCAAGTCAAAATAACATTTTAAACTAAACACAGATGAGTAACATACAAGAGTCAGTGTGGAAGGTCTTAGCGTAATGTTTACTGGATTAGTGTTCTAATGACATTGCTACAAAAGTACAAAATACATTCTATTTAATCAGTACAAGTATAACCCCTGATATTCATTTAAAATATATTGTTTTAAACAATCTTTAAAATGATGTGGGATATCATATATTATACATTAGAAGAATTGCTTTTAACCAGAGTTTGCCTCTGAATTTTGATATATTTATTGCTACTGCTAAGTCACTTCAGTCGTGTCCGACTCTGTGCGACCCCACAGATGGCTGCCCACCAGGCTCCCCCGTCCCTGGGATTCTCCAGGCAAGAACACTGGAGTGGGTTGCCATTTCCTTCTCCAATACATGAAAGTGAAAAGTGAAAGTGAAGTTGCCCAGCGTGTCCGACTCTCAGCGACTCCATGGACTGCAGCCTACCAGGCTACTCCGTCCATGGGATTTTCCAGGCAAGAGTACTGGAGTGGGGTGCCATTGCCTTCTCCGGATATATTTATTAGGTCTTTTAAAATCATAATTGCAAAAAAGTTAAATACTACAGAAATAGTCTTCTGTTTCAATGTTTTACCCACAAATTCCACTCATAAGAAGCAAACACGTTGAATGATTTTTTTTGGAAACGTACAAATTTAATATGCACATGCCAGCATAGCATCTAGCTGTGTATGTACATGTGTTTTTAGTTATAGCTTGCATTCACCTCTTCCTATCTATTCATATGGGTCCATTTGATTCTTCTTTATTAATACATAATATTCGACTATAACCATTTGTCTATTCATTCAATATTTATTGAGTACCTAATCCATACTAGGGACTTCTGCCGTTTAATAGGAAATTCATGGTCTCTGCCCTAATGGAACCTAGAGTCCGGAGGGTGAAAGGCAAGCAAATTAAATATCTATTTTGGAATATACTTTAGAGGAATCAAACAGGTTATACAGATATAAAGTAATAGGAGAGATGTATTTATTTAGGATGATTTGGAAAGGATTCCCTCTGAGGAGATACCATTTGAGCTGAGACCTGGAACACTGAAAGGAAGCAGTGAGATACTCAGAGAAGGTCAAAGGCTCTTTTCCACACTATTCTATTGACAAAGAAGGCAATGGCACCCCACTCCAGTACTCTTGCCTGGAAAATCCCATGGATGGAGGAGCCTGGTGGGCTGCAGTCCATGGGGTCGCGAAGAGTCAGACACAACTGAGCAACTTCACTTTCCTGCATTGGAGAAGGAAATGGCAACCCACTCCAGTGTTCTTGCCTGGAGAATCCCAGGAACAGCCGAGTCTGGTGGGCAGCCGTCTATGGGGTCGCACAGAGTCGGACACGACTAAAGCGACTTAGCAGCAGCAGCTATTGACATATTACGCCACGGTTTATTAATTCATTTCATTCTCTAGTTAGAATTTTCTTTCTTTCTTTTCTTTTTCTAGTAGAGAAATAGTTATAAACATTTGTGCACAACTATCCTGGTATATATGCACAAAAATTTATCTAAGAGATATAGGCAGAAATAAATATGCCATATAGATATTTCTATCTACTTTATTCCAAATAATTCCCCAGCCTACTATGTATATTTAAATGCCTTTAACAGTATGGAAGCAGGCCTGTTTTTTAAACAACTTTGCCAGTAATTTGTAATGTATTTTTTCTTAGGTTTTATTACTCTTAAGGGATATGACATGAAATAATTCCCTCGTAACTTCAGTGGCACCTCTGACTCTTCCTGCTTCCTAGTATCTCCTCTTCCTCTGCTGTTGATATCTCTCCTTTGGCGCTCCTAGTGTTGATGCTTCATCCTCCTCTTTTGTGGTCTCTCTTCCCCTCTGCATCCTACCACTAATTCCCCTTTCTCTGTCCCAAAGTACATGCATGCTAAGTCTCTTCCGTCATGTCCAACTCTTTGCGACCCTATGGACTATAGCCCGCCAGGCACCTCTGTCCATGGAATTCTCCAGGCAAGAATGCTGGAGTGGGTTGCCATGCCCTGGGTCTCCCCTACCCAGGGATCGAATCTGCATCTTCTGCATTGCAGGCAGACTGTTTACTTCTGAGCCACCAGGGAAGCCTCTCTGTCCCACAGTTGCCCTCAAAATGCACAGCCCTTATAATTGTGTTATTCGGGTTATATTAGTGTTCATATTTCCAGGGACTATAGGATGACAAAGGTGTAGCTTACCTGCCACATTGCCATAGAGAAGTCAGTTAAGGGTGAGGGAATGCAGACTCTGTTGATATGTATAACACTTGATCCATTAGGAAAACTAATCCATGGATTTGTAAAGTGCAGACAAGCTAGCAATTTGCATAGATAAATTAATTAGGGACGTCCTCAGGACAGATGAAAAACTACCATTGATACCTTTTGCAGACTTTGTGCTAGTGTCTTGAAAGTGTTTTAAACATAAATTATAAGACATAGGAGGTGAGAGGAATTGAGCAAATAGAAAACAGAGTTTATGGTAGAGAGTGGGTATAGCTCAAAGAACATATACTTAAGAGGAGGAGATACCAAAGGCAAGGAAGATGAGGAATTGATCACCCTAGGCATTTTGGTATATTCAGAACAATAGTGGTATGGGGCTGGCGTGAACTTAGGCAGAGCCCAGGAAACATATTCTCCGTTCCATAAATATACCACTTTGGATAATATCCAGGGAGTATATAGGTCTTTAGACAGAATTGAGTTTGCAGAAGCAGATGTGTATGAACTTTTGAAGTTCATTAAATGCAAGGATAACAAGTTTTAAACCAGTACAGGAAGTAAATGATAGCAATCATAATGTCTTGAACAGGAAAGTTAAAAAAAGAAAATGATATTTTAGGATAATTAATCTTTCAGTCCTAAATAGGATAGATTAAGATGGAAAGAAATGGAGCCAGGAAATGAATGAGGCAATTAGGAAAGTGTCACAATATTCAAGTACAAGTAAGGAAAGCCTGGCCTAGGGAGGTGAACTTGAAGATGGAAAGGGGACAGAGGAGCCTTTGCATAAAAAAGTTAAAATGTTTTTCAGGTTGTGTTTAAATTCTGTTGCCATTACCTTGTGAGGTTTGGTAGCCCTATGCAGGCTTACCTATAGTGTCCACATAAGATTCTATCAGAATACCTGCTGTTTCTCTGATGACTCAACTATGAACTCCTTGATGGCAAACACTTTGCTATTTCTGTGTATCCTATTGCCTATCATTCTTTACAAAAAAAACAGACCAAAGAACCCAAATATGCACCAACCTTAAATAAGGTAGTAGTAATAATCATGATAATGATACCTGTAACATACTTTACAGCTTTGCAGAGTTGTGTCTACCTCTGAAAGATATAATTGATTCATTTTCTAATCCATATCCTCAGCTACGGTCAGAATTCCATTTGTGCTCATGTTCCCTTCAATTCATTGTATGTGCAGCAGTCATAGTGATATTTTTTCTAGTACAAATTTGATTATATAACTAAAAGGCTTAAAATCCTATTCTGCTTTTCAGATTAAAAGCCTACACAAGTTTTTGCATAATCTTATAACTCCTTATTGCAAAATTCAGACTAAAATTGAAGAAAGTAGGGAAAATGACTAGACCATCATGATATGATCTAAATCAAATTCCTTGCGATTATACAGTGGAAGTGACAAATAGATTCAAGGGATTACATCTCATAGACAGAGTGCCTGAAGAACTATGGATGGAGGTTCGTGACATTGTACAGGAGGCAGTGATCAAGACCATCCCCAAGAAAAAGAAATACAAAAAGGCAAAATGGTTGTCTGAGGAGGCCTTATAAATAGCTGAGAAAAGAAGAGAAGATAAAGGCAAAGAAGAAAGGAAAGATATACCCATCTGAATGCAGAGTTCCAAAGAACAGCAAGGAGAGATAAGAAAGTCTTTTTCAGTGATCAGTGCAAATAAACAGAGGAAAAAAATAGAATGGGAAAGACTAGAGATCTCCTCAAGAACATTAGTGATACCTAGTGAACGTTTCATGCAAAGATGGGCTCAATAAAGGACAGAAATGGTATGGACCTAACAGAAGCAGAAGATATTAACAAGAGGTGACAAGAATACACAGAAGAACTGTGCCAGAAAAATTCTTATGAAACAGACTATCACGATGGTGTGAACACTCACCTGGAGCCAGACATCCTGGAATGCAAAGTCAAATGGGCCTTAGGAAGCATCACTATGAACAAAGCTAGGGCAGGTGATGGAATTCCAGTTGAGCTATTTCAAATCCTGAAAGATGATGCTGTGAAAGTGCTGCACTCAATATGCCAACAAATTGGGAAAACTCATCAGTGGCCACAGTACTGGAAAAGAACAGTTTTCATTCCAATCCCAAAGAAAGGCAATGCCAAAGAATGCTCAAACTTCCGCACAATTGCATGTGTCTCACAAGCTAGCAAAGTAATGCTCAAAATTCTCCAAGCCAGACTTCAACAGTATATGAACTATGAACTTCCAGATATTCAAGCTGGATTTAGAAAAGGCAGAGGAGCCAGAGATCAAATTGCTGACATCCACTGGATCATCGAGAAAGCAAGAGATTTCCAGAAAAATATTTACTTCTGCTTTATTGACTGCATCAAAGCCTTTGACTGTGTGGATCACAATAAACTGGAAAATTCATAGACAAATGGGACTACCAGACCGCCTTATATGCCGCCTGAGAAATCTGTATGTAGGTCAAGAAGCAACTGTTAGAACCAGGCATGGAACAACAGACTGTTTCCAAATAGGAAAAGGAGTACATCAAGGCTGTATATTGTCACCCTGCTTATTTAACTTCTATGCTGAGTACATCATGAGAAATGCTGGGCTGGATGAAGCACAAGCTGGAATCAGTATTGCTGGGAGAAATAGCAATAACCCCAGATTTGCAAATGACACCATCCTTACAGCAGAAAGTGAAGAAGAACTAAAGAGCCTCTTGATGAAGGTGAAAGAGGAGAGTGAAAAAGTTGGCTTAAAACTCAACATTCAGAAAACTAACATCATGGAATCCAGTCCCATCACTTCTTGAAAAATAGATGGGAAAACAATGGAAACAGTGATAGGCTTTATTTTGGGGGGCTCCAGAATCACTGCAGATGGTGACTGCAGCCATGAAATTAAAAATGATGCTTACTCCTTGGAATAAAAGCTATGACAATCCTAGACAACATATTAAAAAACAGAAACATTACTTTGCCAAAAAAGGTCCATTTAGTGTAAGTTATGGTTTTCCTGGTAGTCATATATGGATGTGAGAGTTGGACTATAAAGAAAGCTGAGCACTGAAGAATTGATGCTTTTCAACTGTGGTGTTGGAGAAGACTCCTGAGAGTCCCTTGGACTGCAAGGAGATCCAACCAGTCAATCTTAAAGGAAATCAGTACTGAATATTCATTGGAAGGACTGATGCTGAAGCTGAATCTCCAATACTTTGGCCACCTGATGCGAAGGACAGACTCATTGGAAAAGACCCTGATGCTGGGAAAGATTGAAGGCAGGAGGAGAAGGGGAGGACAGAGGATGAGATGGTTCGATGGCATCACCGACTCAATGGACATGAGTTTGGGCAAGTTCCAGGAGTTGGTGATGGACAGGGAAGGAAGCCGGGCATGCTGTAGTCCATGTGGTCACAGGGAGTCAGGCAGGACTGAGTGACTGAAGGGACCTGATGCCAGTTGTTGAATAATCTTATGATGTAACTCTTTTTTAGATTCACTCCCTCTCAGCCAGCGTAACTTTCAGTTTCTTGAAAACTCAGAGCTCTTCAGGATGCTCTAGTTATCTATTGCCATGAAGCATTCTACCCCAAAACTTCGTGGGTTAAGACAAAGACATGCATTTTGCTCACAAATAAGTAATTTGGGCAAGGCTTAGCAACGGGAGTTTGTCTCTGAGAACTACTCATAGGCTAGGAGCAGCAATCACTTGAAAGCGTGTTATTCACTTCTTGGCAATCAATGCTGACTGATTGGCTGAGGCTTTAGAGGAAGCCGTCACTGAGAACATCTGTGTGTGGCTTTTACACCTAGCCTGTGCTTCCTCACAGTACGGAGCCTGGATTCTCAGATTGAGTCTCCCTAAAGAGGGAACCAGGCAGAAACTGCATTGCCTTTTCTAACATAGCCTTAAAGTCCGGCAGCATCCTCTCCGTCATATTCTGTTCATCAAAAGCATGTACAAGGACTTGCCCATAAGTATGTGGAGGGGAAATTGGACTCGTTTTGATGGGACAGATATCAAATAACGTTTACACATGTTACAGCCACTTCTCAAGCATTTGGGCATTTGTACCTGCTTATCTGTCTCCTTACTAGGAGCCTCTCTTCTTTTTCTAATTTTACATTTCAAATTTCAGTTGAGCTATCAGTTTACTCCATGTGGCTTCTTATCTTGACATTTAAATTCGATCCTTTAGTTAGTCTTTTACAGTACTCCATTCTTTTAAAGCCCTTATTACAGTCTGAAAGGAGATGTTTGCTTAATGCTTGTCTTCCCAGCCGTCAGCCCGTAAATTCCATTAGACCAAGGATTACTCATGGATTAGTCACTGAAATGACCTCAAACACTAGTCAAAAACCTCTACATTATGGTTTTTCAGTAAATATTAATACTTGCTGAATTAACCTACAACAGAAGAGGTTTGCTTGAGTTTTAAAACCCTTATTCTTTAGAGGAAGCTAGAACAGGGCCTTTAGCCCTTGAGAAATTTTTATTAACTCATTAATCCTAAAGCATGTGTATTTTTAGAACACAGATAACCTTATTTTGAGAAAAAAAGTTTCTAATGTCACAAAGCATTTGACCTTTTAATTATCTTAATTATAGCAAATGTTAAACTCTTTCGACCTTCAGTGCTATGTTACTCCCCTTAAAAAAAAAAAAAAATTAAAATTTCCAGGAACTATATACCCCTAGGGGCAAAGGATGCTTTCAGATTCTGAAGCACAGGATTGTCCCTGGAGAGAGAAAGCTGTTTTGTGAGAGCCCCCAGTATTGAAAGTGGAATACCTGATTGTTGCTGTTTTTAAATATTATTGCTCTGTTAACTCTGTTTTCTGGGGTTATATCATGTGAATCAAACCTCATTAACTCATCTGTGCTACATCAAACTGACTTTATGTTGAGTGCTTCCAAAATTAAAATATAAAAGTGGATTGGCAATATCAAACCTCTCTTCTTACCATGTGGCAGAGATCAGAGAGACAGAAGATACCTCTCCTTTGTCTTCAGAACATTGTGATGTTTTGAAGGAAAATTTAAAACTTTTATTTTTACAAGATTTTATTTTCAAACATCTAGAGAATCATGCATTGGAGAAGGAAATGGCAACCCACTCCAGTGTTCTTGCCTGGAGAATCCCAGGGACGGGGGAGCCTGGTGGGCTGCTGTCTCTGGGGTCACACAGAGTCGGACACGACAGAAGTGACTTAGCAGCAGCAGCAGCAGCAGAGAATCATAATTTCTAGCCTGCTGCTCACACTTTGTCTTTGGAACTGGTAGCATATAGGTTGTTGGCCAGACACTTGTGTGGCTGTGTGCTAAGTCACTTCAGGTGTCTGACTCCTTGTGACCCCATGGACTGCAGCCCTCCAGGCTCCTCTGTCCATGGGATTCTCCAGGCAAGAATAGTGGAGCGGGTTGCCACACCCTCCTTCAGGGGATCTTCCCAACCAAGGAGTCAAACCCACATCTCTTATGTCTCTTCTTTACCACCGGTGCCACCTGGGAAGCCTGTTGGGCAGATAGGTGATGCTTAATGTGCTTATCATTTGCTTTTTTTTTTTTTTTTTTTACAGTGAAGTGGCCCATCTTCCCACTGATGGGATTCCACTGTGTGAAGCTAGACAGCTGATTTCTCACCTAGAATGACCACAGTAGATCATCTTTAATTAGATAATAAAGGTTAGATTTGCCAGTCTCCTTGGCTTTTGGCAGTTGTTAAGCTCAAGAGTCAGACACGACTGAGCGACTGAACTGAACTGAAGCTCAAGAGCCATTTTAGATTCTTGCTGAGACTTGTATTCCTGAATATCACCTACCTGTTCTAAGGTAGCCCTGAGCAAGTTTATTAACTCTTCTCAATCTATTTGCTTACCTGTAAGATGAAGATAATAATACCAACCTCACAAGCTGGTAGTAATTGCATGACCTAATAGAGCAAGAGATGAGCACACTGCCTGAATTAATAAATGCTAACATTAATATGTTATTTACACTGGATATTGATGTTTTCCTAACAGCAATTTTCAAGTAGTAAAAAACCAAGTCCATACTGATGTTTATCTCCAGGTGTGGGGAGAAAAGGTGGAATATGAACTGGCAATGATAAAAACCAAAACCTGCGAAGCTCTTTCCCACAGTGATGCAAGTGGTCACTCACCTTTTACCTTGTTCTGTTTCCTAGAGCTTATCTATAGGTGCCTGGAAGTTTTCTGTGAATGTGATAAACAAGTGTGCTAGTCATATTTGATGCTGTTAATGTTGAGTTTGAGGACTCTACTTGGGGCCTAGTTGTGTGTTTTAGGGGTGAGGAAGGGACGGATACTCAAGAAGTTAACCCGCTGAGCAGGAGACAGCAAGACTATCTGTAAGGTTTCAATTGTGGTATCAATTGGGCTTTAATACACAGGTTAGCCATCCTTATTATTCTACTAACCCAAGGTCAGAAAATACCATAGACTGTTTTAGGTGTTACTCCTATCTGGTTAAATGGGAACATAAAGATGTATAAAACCAAAGCTCCTGTGTAGTGATTATGATAAATGCAGTGAGAGATTCAAATGGAATGCTGTGTGGTATTGGTGGTAATCATAGAGTGGAGTCAGGGAAGTGTTCTATGAAGAAATCTAATTTGAACTAAATTTTTAAATATCAAGAGAAATGTATTTTTGTATTTCATACATAGGAAAATTAAATGCAATGCCCAAAGGCAGAAAAGAACTTAGCTTGCTCCTGAAATGGAAAAGAAACAACTCTGTGCCTGGAATGTCAAGAGAAGGGGCTATGAAAAGAAGCTAAATGGTTAACAATGGCTGGGCATGGACTTGTGGACAGTAGTATTCAGTTTGAATTTTATAATAAATTGGTGGATAACTGCTAAAAGGCTATAATCAAATGAATGATGTAAGTTGATCTACTTTTAAAAAGACAGCTCATGCCATGTCACACACATTAGGATCACTTTTATAAACACAATAATAAACAGAAAATAACAAGTATTAGAGAAGTTGTAGAGAAATAGAAGCCTTTGTGCATTACTGGCAGTGTCTTGCTGTTCATCCTGCCAACTACGCCAACTGTCTTGCTGTATCTCACTGTTCACTGAACCCAGGGTAGGCAAGGCCTGAGCAGGGGAGCTGGGAGAAGACTCAAGCAGCCATTGGAATTGCAGGCACGTGTATTCTCTCTGCGGGCACACCAGCTGGAGCAGCAGCAGACAGGCTGCCTTCTCTCCTCTCGTAGTTGGCCCTGGGGACACAGCCATAACGCAGCCTCGCCACCATAATGCAGCCGTAATGTAGACCTAGCTTAGCCTCACGGAGAAGGCAATGGCACCCCTCTCCAGTACTCCTGCCTGGAAAATCCCATGGATGGAGGAGCCTGGAAGGCTGCAGTCCATGGGGTTGCTGAGGGTCGGACACGACTGAGCGACTTCACTTTCACTTTTCACTTTCATGCATTGGAGAAGGAAATGGCAACCCACTCCAGTGTTCTTGCCTAGAGAATCCCAGGGATGGGGGAGCCTGGTGGGCTGCCGTCTATGGGGTCACACAGAGTCGGACACGACTGAAGTGACTTAGCAGCAGCAGCTTAGCCTCAAGGGCTTTTCAGGTGAAGCTTATATATTCTGGGTTTGATCCCTGGGTTGGGAAGATCCCCAGGAGAAAGGAAAGGCTACCCACTCCAGTATTCTGGCCTGGAGAATTGATGGACTGTATAGACCGTGGGGTTGCAAAGAGTCACTTTATATATGCTTATAGAACAAAAGTAGCTCTGGCCAGGCAAATACCTCATGACACACAGGCACAGTGGCATAAGTGATCTCAGCTGTTACATAATCAATATTTACAAAACATGCGGTAAGAGAGGCTGACCACCACCACCTTGGCTAATTTGTCATTCCTATAGGTGGGAATGTAAAATAATAAGGATTCTGGTGGCTCAGAAGGTAAAAAAATCTACCTTCAATGTGGGAAAGTGGGCTTCGATTCCTGGGTTGGGAAGATGCCTTGGAGAAAGTAATGGCTACCCACTCCAGTATTCTTGCCTGGAGAGTTCCATGGACAGAAGAGCCTGGCAGGCCTACAGTCCGTGGGGTCCCAATGAGGCCGACAGGACTGAATGACTAACACTTTCACATTCACTGAGGAAAACAGTAGGACAGTTCCTCAAAAAATTATACGTAGTATTGACATATAATCCAGCAATTCTACTTCTAGATATAACCTCTAAGAATGGAAAGCTGAGATTAAAATAGATATATGTACACCAATGTTTATAGCATCATTATTTATAATATTCAAAAGATGGAAACAACCCAGATGTTCATCAGTGAATCAATGGGATAAGCAAAATGTAGTATATATATTCAGTGCAATAGTATTCAACTTTAAAAATTGCATGTGTAATATTGCATGCTGTAACATGAGGAATGTTGAAAACATCCTAAATGAAATAAACCAGACACAGAAGGGCAAAATCTGAATAATACCACTAATACCAGGTAGCTGCTGCTGCTGCGTCACCTCAGTCATGTCCGACTCTGTGCGACCCCAGAGACGGCAGCCCACCAGGCTCCCCCATCCCTGGGATTCTCCAGGCAAGAACACTGGAGTGGGTTGCCTTTCCTTCTCCAATGCGTGAAAGTGAAAAGTCAAAGTGAAGTCGCTCAGTCATGTCCAGCTCTTAGCGACTTCATGGACTGCAGCCCACCAGGCTCCTCTGTCCATGGGATTTTCCAGGCAAGAGTACTGGAGAATACCAGGTAGCTAGAGGGGTCAAATTCATAGACCGAAAGTAGAATAGTGGTTATCAAGAAATGGAAGATGAGTATGTGGAGCTACTATTTAATGCATACAGAATTTCAGTTTGTAATTATGAAATAGTGCTGGAGATGGGTGGTGGTGGCGGATGCATAACAATGTGAATGTGCTTAATGTCACCAAATCCTACAGTTGATTAAAATGGTAAATTTTAAATTACATCTCTTTTATTATAGTTAAAAAAACATGTCTCACTAGTTGGGGAAGAGAGAATAGTAACCATATGTACAGCACAGAGGTGGATTAGAAAATCTCATAGTTTCTCGTGGGTGCCCTGGACTGAGAACTGGCAGCAGAATTAAGAATTTCGCTTTACAGTATAACTGGAGCCAAGGCATGATGATACATTGAGTATGAATGATGAGCAAAGGAGAATTAAGGATGATTCCTATATTTTTTATTTAAACAGCAGGTTGATTACAGAGTCTGGGCGTTAGGCTGAGATCAGTTTTAAAGAGAGCTTCCCAAGTGGCTCAGTGATGGAGAATCCGTCTGCTAATGCAGGAAACATGAGTCTGATCCCTGGATCAGGAAGATCTCGTGGAGAAGGAAATGGCAATCCATTCCGGTATTCTTGCCTGGGAAGTCCAAAGGACAGAGTAGCCTGGCGGGTCACAGTCCATGGGGTCGCAAAAGAGTCAGACAGGACTTAAGTGTTAAATTGGTGTGTCATCAATGGGTAGATGGTATTTGAAGGACTAATTTTAGAAGAGATAACTGAGGAAACTGTAGATGCAGTTGACCAGAAATACTGACTTTTATTGTACTCTTATTATTGTAGAAGTGCTGTGAAGAATTAATGATGTAAAAAGAAAGGATAATACTCTGGCAAAGATGGTTGCAGTGGTTTTTTTTTTTTTTTTTAAACTACAAAACAGGAATGGCCGTAAGTGAAATAGTCTAGTATGGAAATAAGAATATTAATCGAGCAAATTGGACTGTGCAAGGCTGTTTTGTGGGCTTCTCAGATGGCGGTAGGGTTAAAGAACCTGCCTGCCAATGCAGGAGACATAAGGAACATGGATTCAATCCCTGGATCAGGAAGAAACCCTGGAAGAGAACATGACAGCCCACGCCAGTATTCTTGCCTGGAGAATCCCGTAGACAGAGGAGTCCATAGGGTCACAAAGGGTTGGACACAACTGAAGTGACTTAGCATGCACACACACAAGGATGTTTAGCACTGGCAATTAAATAAGCCCTCAGAAGTAGGAATTAGTCTTGCTGCTGCTGCTGAGTCACGTCAGTCGTGTCCGACTCTGTGCAACCCCATAGATGGCAGCCCAACAGGCTCCTCTGTCCCTGTGATTCTCCAGGCAAGAACACTGGAGTGAGTTGCCAGTTCCTTCTCCAATGCATGAAAGTGAAAAGTGAAAGCGAAGTCGCTCAGTCGAGTCTGACTCTTAGCGACCCCATGGACTGTAGCCTACCAGGCTCCTCCCTCCATGGGATTCTCCTGGCAAGAGTACTGGAGTGGGTTGCCATTGCCTTCTCCGAGGAATTAGTCTTATACCCATGCAACTTCATGCGACTACAGCTCCTTTCATGATGTAAAATGGAATGTTTTGTTAGCACAGAAACTAAAAAAAACTCAGTTATTGTAGATATGTTTTCAGACAGCCTGCCTTCTCATTTTGAAATGTGAATTGGATCTCCTAGGATTCCCTAGGGTCTAGACAGGCCGCTGAGTCTCTTCTGTGGCAGAGAGGCCACCTTGAACAACAAAGTCAAGCTTGGGTGTAGTCAGATCTCTATTTGAATATTGACTACTCCTCTCTTATTTGTGTGTCCTTGGGTATGTTATTCAATCTCTCTGGTGTTTTATTCTGTCATTTATAAAACAGAGATGATGATGCTTAACTCGCAGAATTGTTATAACCATAAGATAATGCCTGTACATGGCCTAGCGTATAGCAGGCAGTAACAAACTGGCAGCAGTTGATATTATCAAGGTCTGTTGAGGCTGGGGCTGAAATTTCATTGCAACTGAAAAATGGATTCCATATAGCAAAATAACAAGAGATCAAATTATGAATGTCCTGAAAGTTATTCTAAGGAGTTGATTCTACAGGATTTCAGTAGCTTCATAGAGCTTGACAGAAACGAAAAGCTTGGGAATGGTCGCAGCCAGAATATAATATATAGACATTGGTAGACTCTGCTCTCATCTCTTAGGGAGAGAAAGTATATCACATCGGGAGACTTTTAAGGCATTAGTTTCATTTTAAAAATTAGAGCAGTTTCCATAGATCATTATATTCCTCCATCAGTCATTTTTTTAATCATCTTTGAACTGACTGGTATTCATTTGTTGTTGTTGTTTAGTTGCTGAGTCATGTCTGACTCTTTTGCAACCTCATGGACTAGCCCATCAGGTGCCTCTGTCCGTAGGATTTCCCAGGCATGAATACTTAGATGGATGGACGTTTCCTTCTCCAGGGCATCTTATCAACCCAGGGATCAAACCCGTGTCTTCTGCATTGGCCGGCGCATTCTTTACCCTGAGCCAGCAGGAAGCCCTAACTAGACATTATACATGTTATAAAACAAACTCAAAATAGAAAGATTAAGATGAGCTAAGGATGACAAAATTAATGATTTTTGTATATGCTTTATTATTTTGAAAATATTGATTCAAAACTTTGAAGTACAACAGTTTTAAGATCCATTTTATTTCTCATTTTTATTCAAGTATAGGTGACTTACAATATTAAATTAGTTTCAGGTGTGTAAGATACCGATTTGATATTTTATAGATTATATACCATGTAAAATTATTATAAAATGTTGACTGTATTCCCTGTATGGCACATTACATCCTTGGAACTGACTTTTTTTATGCATATGGTTTCCACCTCTGAATCTTCTTTGCCAATCTTGCTCCTCCCCATGCCTCTCTCCCCTCTGGCAGCCACTGTTTTGTTCTCTATATATTTGAGTCTATTTCTGTTTTGTTGTATTCATGCATCTGTCTTATTTTTTTAGATTCCACATCAAGTAAAAATGTATGGTACTTGTCTTTCTTTGACTTACTTCAATAAGCATGCTAAGTTGCTTCAGTCGTGTACGACTCTGTGCGACCCCATAGACGGCAGCCCACCAGGCTCCCCTGTCCATGGGATTCTCCAGGCAAGAACACTGGAGTGGGTTGCCATTTCCTTCCCCAATGCATGAAAGTGAAAAGTGAAAGTGAAGTTGCTCAGTCATGTCCGACTAGTAGCGACCCCATGGACTACAGCCTACCAGGCTCCTCCATCCATGGGATTTTCCAGGCAAGAGTACTGGAGTGGGTTGCCATTGCATAAGATCCATTTATTTCTAATCTTCTTAAAAATTGCCATGGCCCAAAAGACACCTCATAAATATCTGTAAATACGGCAGGAAGCGCTATGTCATTAGCTAATTACAAATCATTAGGCTTATTCATCAGTTATGCAATGTTTTTTGGTAAAGTTCACATGGTGAATTCTCATCTCCCCTGCTATCTATCAGTCATTTCTAAAAACAAATCAGGTGTTGCATTTTCATATTTTTAACTGAAATTGGTCTTTTGGCAGGTTATTTCACAGGTGGAAAAATCTGTTCCTGGAATTTTAAAGTACAAAATTCTGAGACAATTTCAATAGCTAATGTATTTATATCTTTTGAGAATGAAGTCATGTGATAATGGAAACATTTCCAAACATGCATCTTTAAAATACTCTCTATATGGTGCATCTTTCTTTCAAAAGCTATTTTTTTTTTTTACCTGAATTGCTAATACATCACTTGCATCTTAATAAGGGAGACTAAATTTTTTTTATATATATATATACTCACAAAAGAGCTATTGAGTAGATACTGCAACTGGCCCTGGACCAGCACAGGCTTGAACTGCACGGGTCTGCTACGTGTTCGTGTGTGCTGAACGGCTCAGTCGTGTCCGACTCTGCAGCCCTATGGACTGTAGCCCACCAGGCTCCTCTGCCTATGGGAACTTCCAGGCAAGAATCCAGGAGTGGGTTTTTATGCCCTCCTCCAGGGGACTTTCCCAACCCAGGGCTCAAACCCACATCTCTTAGGTTTACCTGCATTGGCAGGCTGGTTCTTTTCCACTAGCACTGCCTGGGAAGCCCCTGCAGACATGCAAACTTTCCTTTCAGTGTGTTTTTAATTAGAGGATAGTTGCGTTGTTGTGTTGATCCCTGCCACACACCAACATGAATCCGCCATCTGTGCGCCTGTGTACCCTGCCTCTGCAGCCTCCCTCCATCCTCCAAGCCCGTCCTGCCCTCTGTGTGGTCCCAGGGCACCTAATCTAAGCTCCTTGACTCATGCAGGACATTTCCCCTGCTGTTTAATATTACTTATGGTCAGGTATATGTTTCAGTGCTGTTTTCTCAATTCGTCCCATCCTCTCCTTCCCCCACCGTGTCCATAAGTCTGTTCTCTATGTCTGTATCTCCAACTGCCCTGCAAATAGGATCATCAGTACCATCTTTCTAGATTCCATGCTGCTGCTGCTGCTAAGTTGCTTCAGTCATGTCCGACTCTGTGCGACCTCATAGACGGCAGCCCACCAGGCTCCCCCATCCCTGGGATTCTCTAGGCAAGAATACTGGAGTGGGTTGCCATTTCCTTCTCCAGTGCATGAAAGTGAAAAGTCAAAGTGAAGTTGCTCAGTCGTGTTGGACTCTTAGTGACCCCATGGACTGCAGCCTACTAGGCTCCTCCGTCCATGGGATTTTCCAGGCAAGAGTACTGGAGTGGGTTGCCATTGCCTTCTTCCTAGATTCCATATATATGCCTTAATATACGATACTTGTCTTTCTCTTTCTAACTTCTTCACTCTGTATAATGGCCTCTAGGTTCATCCGCCTCATTAGAACTGACTCAAATGTGTTCCTTTTTCTGGTTGAGTAATACGCCATTGTATACATCTACCACAGTTCTTCATCCATTCATCTGTCTATGGACATCTAGGTTGCTTCCATGTCCTAGTTATTGCAAATAGCACTGCAATGAACATTGGAGTACATGTGCCTTTTTCAATTCTGGTTTTCTCAGCAATAGTATGGGATTGCTGGGCCATATGGTAGTTTTATTCCTAGGTTTTTAAGGAATCCCCATATTGTTCTCCATACTGGTTATATCAGTTTGAATTCCCACCAACAGAGTAAGATGGTCCCCTTTTCTCCACACCTTCTCCAGAATTTATTGGTTGTAGACATTTTTGATGATGGACATTCTGACCCATGTGAGATGATGCCTCATTGTTGTTTTGATTTGCATTTCTTAATAATGAGTGATGTTGAACATCTTTTTATGTGTCTATTAACCTTCTGTATGTCTTCTTTGGAGACATATCTGTTTAGGTCTTCGGCCCTCTTTTCATTTGGGTTGCTTGTTTTTCTGCTACTGAGATACATGAGATGCTTGTATATTTTGAAAGTTAATTCTTTTTCAGTTGTTGCATTTGCTATTTTTTTCTACCATTCTGAAGGTTGTCTTTTCACCTTGTTTATTGTTTCCTTTACTGTGCAAAAGCTTTTAAGTTTAGTTAGGTCCCATTTGTTTATTCTTGTTTTTATTTCCAATAATCTAGGAGGTGGATCATAGAGGATCTTACTGTAATTTATATCAAAGAGTGTTCTGCCTATGTGTTCTAAGAGATTTATAGTTTCTGGTCTTACATATAGGGCTTTAATCCATTTTGAAACTTTTTCAATGTATGTATTGGAAATTTTGGGGGGAATTTATGGTAATATGAAAAAAGAAAGCTTACAAATGAACAGCATAGCATAGAAATACCAAAATTAAGAAAAGATATGCCATGACTATATAAAATATATGTAAATATATACATAACATGCAAAATATGTATTGTTCAACAGTTTATGTGGTCAGTAAATCTTCGGGTCATGTGCTCAGTTGTGCATCTGTGTCTGTCCTACTCTTTGTGACCCTATGGACTCCAGCCCACTTGGCTCCTCTGTCCACGGGGTTTCCCAGGCAAGAATAATGGAGTGGGCTGCCATTTCCTTCTCCAGGGGATNCGGTCGTGTGCTCAGTTGCGCATCTGTGTCTGTCCTACTCTTTGTGACCCTGTGGACTCCAGCCCACTTGGGTCCTCTGTCCATGGGGTTTCCCAGGCAAGAATAATGGAGTGGGTTGCCATTTCCTTCTCCAGGGGATCTTCCTGACCCAGGGATGGAACCCATGTTTCCTGTGTCTCCTGTGTTGGCAGGCAGATTCTTTACAACTTAGCCACTGCCCTCATGATAATAGGCTATTAGTAGTTACATTTTGGGGTTGTTAAAAGCTATAGCAAAGAGTAACTAAAGAGCCTCTTGATGAGGGTGAAGGAGGAGAGTGAAAGAGCCAGGTTAAAACTAAGTATAAAAAAAAAAAATTAAGATTACAGCCTGTGGCCCCATTACTGTATTTCAAACAGAAGGCGGAAAGTTGGAAGTCGTGACAGATTTCCTCTTCTTGGGCTCCAAAATCACTGTGGGCTGTGACTGTAGCCTTGAAATCCGAAGACAGTTGCTTTTTGGCAGGAAAGTGATGGCAAACCTAGACACTCTTGAAAAGCAGAGACATGACTCTGCCATCAAAGGTCTGTGTAATCTTCCCAGTGGTCACATACAGTTATGAGAGCTGGACCGTCAAGAAGGCAGAACACCAAAGAACTGATGCCTGCAAACCATGGTGCTGGAGAAGACTCCCGAAAGTCCCTTGAACAGCAAGGAGACCAAAGCAGTCAATCTGAAGGGAGATCAGCTCTACATATTCACTGCAAGGACTGATGCTGAGGATGAAGCTCCAATATTTTGGTCATCTGAAACGAATAGCTGACTCATTGGAAAAGACCCTGAAGCTGGGAAAGATTGAGGGCAGAAGGAGAAGAGGGTGTCAGAGGATGAGCTGGCTGGATGGCATCACAGATGCAGTGGACATGAACTTGGGCAAAGTCTGTGGGATGGTGAGGGACAGGGAGGCCTGGCGTGCTGCAGTCCATGGGGCTGCAAAGAGTCAGACATGACTGGGGGACTGAACAACAGCAACAAAAGTTAAACACATGTTTCTGAGGACATTGGGGGCCAGCACCCTTGACTCCCACATTGTTCAGGAGTCAACTGTACTTGTCTTTACAAAAAGAAGACAGTATATACTTTGTCTTTTTATAAAAGAAATGAACACTTTATTTAAGAGTGACAACTTTGTATGTACTTTGTAAAGCAGGAAATGGGCTTCCCAGGTGACATGGTGGCAAAGAATAGGCCTGCCAAAGCAGGAAGACACAAGAGACCTGGATTCAACGCCTGGGTCAGGAAGATCTGCTGGAGTAGGAAATGACAACCACACCAGTATGGTTGCCTGGAAAATTCCATGGAAAGAGGAGCCTGCAGGCTACAGTCCATGGAGTTGCAAAGAGTCATACATGACTGAGCGTACACACACATAGGCAGGAAACACCTACGTGATACCAAAATATTTTCTTGATCATTTCACATCTCAAAATATTATACAGTTTCTACTTTTTAAAATGACAATATGTGAATCCATTTAACTATAGCTGCTTGTTATTTTTATTTTATTTATTTTAATGTTCTGGCATCAAGCTGACTCCTGAAGGTAGCACTCTAAGCCCCTTTGGCTGTGGAACCCCATCTCCTTCCTTCGGACACTTGATGGAAGACAAGTGACAAATGGATGCATGAAGTCTGTCCGAGGGAGGGTACCAGAATCAGTCTGTGCAGTAAATAGAAGTGAAGTTTATTGTTTTTCTTATTTTGTAATTAGAAAAGTTCATGGGTAAATGTGTGGATGTGTTCATTTTATACAATGCTTTGGTATTTCATGCCTACATTTCCAACACATGTTTTACCTCTACCTCAAATAACCTAATCGAGGTTAATCTATTCATCATTTTTTGGTGCTGGTGAGACTAAATCTGCCCATCCCCTCAATAAAGGCAAGTTCAGTACACGTTCCGTGTGACTTAGGCTCAACTCTGTAGCTCAGATGGTAAAGAATCTGCCTGCAATGCACAAAACCTAGGTTCAGTCCCTCAGTCAGGAAGGTCCTCTGGAGAAGGAAATGGCAACTCACCCCAGTCTTTTTGCCTGGAGAATCTCATGGACAGAGGAGCCTAGCAGGCTACAGTCTGTGTAGTTGCAAAGAGTTGAATACAACTGAGTGACTATCACTACTACTACTAATGTCTTTTAGAAAATTCACAATAAAGATGGATAAAGAGACAGTGTATCACAGTACTCTCACTTTCCAGCACAGTGACTAGCATACGATAGAATCCCATTAAGGGCAGTTGTCTTTTTTTAAAAATTAATTAATATTTTAAATGAAACAAAGTTGATTATTTTTAATGATAAAAGGTATAATTCACAAAGAAAATATATATCATAAACCATTAAACACCTAACAACAAAGAAAGAAAGATGCATAAAGCAAAAAAGAAGAAATATGAGGGAAAATAGAAAAATATATAATCACAGTAAGACATATTAATATTTCTCTGAGAATATTTTATCAAGTACAGAAAAAGTAAGAACAGAAGCATCTTGAATGATGTTATTAATAATTTAAGTGTAATAGATTTATAATTCTATTAATTTATATTAATTATATCATATACAAATATACTTAAAATTTTGTATCTCATACATTCTTAGA
>SJYT01010150.1:48396-75999 GCA_006410635.1 Cephalophus harveyi
GGACACTTTAAAAAACTGGCAAAAGATAAACATTACTAAATTTCAAAAAGTAGAATTCTTTTTTGTGTGATTCAGTTATGTATGTTATTTTTGAAATTATTTTCCTTTATAGGTTATTAAAAGATATTAACTATATCTGTGCTAAATAGAGTAAATCTATGTTGCTTTTCTATTTTTATAAATTAGAAATCTATCATTCTATTCTTAATAAGTCAAACAAGTAGAATCAAAATGTCATACATTTTTTAGTTAGGCCAATATTAATGTTTTCTAAAATATATATTATATATAATATTTATATACATGTATACAAAAGCTTTTTACTACTCTGTATAAAGGCTTGAAAAAGAACATAAAAAAAAAAAAACCAAGAAACTGGAAAATACAAGCTAAATGAAATGGGAGCACTGAATATGAAATAAAAAAAGTGAAGCAAATTAGATAAAAGTAAAAGATCCTCTTATACTCCAGTTGTTTTTAAACATTTTGAACATGGCTGCTCATTAGAAACATATCTGGAGCTCTGGCAAAAAAACTAAAAATTAGGAAGCAATACCTGGGCATTTGTAGTTTTAAAAATATTCCAAGATAATTCTGATATGCATCTGGATTTTAAAAAGTGATTACAGGTTTTGTATTAAATGGTAGTTTTGATGATACAGAATTCTATTATTTTTCTGTTGACCAATCATTATACAAAGGTATTAAGTGAGTAATAGTTACATAATCACAATAGTAAAAGATGTTTATAAATTTTTACAATCAATAGCCAGACAAAAAATAAAAGATGACAATTGCAAAACATAATGGAAACATGATCAACCTAACAATGTAAAATGATTACCTACAATTTGGTGGGTGAAGCAGAGTGATGTGGTAAGTGGAAGTGCATACACACACGTTTTCATCTGCTCAGCCAGTTTGTCTTTTGGTTGGTGCACATGCATCTATTTACATTTAAGGTTATTATCCATAAGTATTACTATTTCCTTAATTGTTTTGCGTTTATTTTCTTTTTCTTTTCCTTCTCTTGTTTCCTACCTAGAGAATTGCCTTTAGCATTTGTTGTAAAGTTGATTTGGTGGTGTTGAATTCTCTTAACTTTTGCTTGTCTGGAAAGCTTTTGATTTCTCTATCAAATCTGAAGAGAGTCTTGCTGGGTGGAGTATTCTTGGTTGTAGGTTCTTCCCTTTCATCACTTTAAATATGCCATTCCATTTCCTTCTGGCTTGTAGAGTTTCTGTTGAGAAATCAGCTAATAGCCTGATGGGAGTTCCCTTGTATGTTATTTGTCATTTTCTCCCTTTTTGCTTTTAATATTTATCTATGTCTCATTTAAGCTTCCTGATTGGAGGGGAATGGTAGTGGGAAAAACTGGGTCTTGCTCTGGTGGGCAGGACCTTGTCAGTAAGTGAAGTGTTAGCTGCTCAGTTGTGCCTGACTCTGCGAGCCCATGGACTGCAGCTCACCAGGCTCCTTTGTCTATGGGATTTTCCAGGCAAGGATTCTGGAGTGGTTTGCCATTTCCTTCTCCAGGGGATCTTCCCCACTCAGGGATCAAACCTGGGTCTCCTGCACTGCAAGCAGATTCTTTCCTGCCTGAGCTACCAGGGAAGTCAAGCTTCAATCCAATTATCTGCTGACAGGTGGGACTGCATTCCTTCTCTAGTAGTTTTTTGGCTGAGGTGACCCAGCCCTCCAAGAGGTTTTTTTGTTTTTGTTTTTGTTTTTTTTAACCAAGGGGGCTAATTTCTGCCTCATTAACTTACCCTAAGAATTTTCAGTTTGACCTATTCTGAATGATTATTCTCACAAAACTTTTTGGTTAATGTGTTCAGTTGCTTCAGTCTTTGTGATCCTATGGACTGTAGCCTGCCAGGCTCCTCAGTGTGTGGGATTCTCCAGGCAAGAATACTGGAATGCATTGCCATGCCCTCCTCCAGGGGATCTTCTCATCCCTGAGGTCAAATCTGCATCTCTTGAGTCAGTCTCCTGCATTGCAGGCAGATTCTTTACCACTGAGCCACCAGGGAAGCACTTTGGGCTAATAGGTAGCTATAATTCATATTTATATCCACTTTTCAGAGTAGAAAATTCAGGTTCTATATTCTACCATTCTTTATACTCAGTAAATATATGAAATATCAGTGGAAAATGTCCTCAAATTTAAATAATTTTGCTGATGATAGCAAAAGATAAGGGATAATCAGATTTTATTGCTTATTTTGGTTAATAACAGAATTTGACTGTTAGAAGTCTCATATTGGAAAATGGAAATTAACTTGACAATATTAAGAACCTACCTATTAAAAGTGCATTCTTTCACTTAATTATAGCAGAATAGTTAAAATATTTTAACTATTTTAAAATATCTGTTAATTATAGCAGAATAGTTTAAATATTTTATTAGTGAAAATGTTAAATTTAACATGAATACAATAACTTTTAAACTGTATGTCCTAGTATAATTAAATATATATATATATAATTATATAAGTGGAAGTGTTATTATAAAAATATACTTATCACCCTTTTCCATGTTCTTCCATACTAAATACGATAACTGAGATCGTTTAATCACTGGGTATGTGAAACTTGCATTTGACCATACCAAACATTAGCTGAAATGAAAACTATACCTGAAATAACTGTCACAACTAGGAATATGGACTGGCAAAGTGAGGTTTCAGGTTAAATAAAACTCTAAATCTACCTCCCTTTGCTTCCTCTCCACTAATGTCTGTAATATCGAAAATACATCCTTTCATGCCCTAATAAATTTAATAGTTTAATCATTTAATTTTTTCAGAAAAGAAGGTGAGGTTACCTCTGCATCCTTTTAATGGGTTCTCCCTGCATGTTGAGGCCTGTCAGTGAGGAAGTTTTAATATGGCTATTGCCTTTGTGACTCACTTGAGTAACTGAGTAGCAATATCTTAATTTTATATGAGAGCATTGATAAACACCTTCATGGATCATTACTTTGTCATGGCAGGGGTTTGCATAAATCAATGAAGCTATGAGCCATGCCATGCAGGGTCACCCAAGATGGATAGGTCCTACTGAAGAGTTAGAGAAACTGTGATTCTCTGGAAAGGGCAAGGGTAACGCACTCTAGTATTCCTGCCTGGAGAACCCCACAGACAGTTATTGCTGTTGTTCAATCCCCAAGTCATGTCTGAATCCTTGCAGCCCCTGGACTGCAGCACGCCAGGCCTCCCTGTCCCTCACTATCTCTCAGAGTTTGCCCAAGTTCCTGTCCATTGAATCGGTGATGCCCATGGACAGTATGAAAAGGCAAAAAGATACGATGCCAGAAGATGAACTCTCCGGCGTAGAAGCTGTCCGATACACTACTGGGGAAGAGCAGAGGGTGCTTACTGATAGCTCAGTAAGATGAAGTGGCTAGGCCAAAGCCAAGCTGACACTCAGCAGTGGATGTGTGTGGTGGTGAAAATAAAGTCTGATGATATAAAGAACTATAGTGTGTAAGAACCTGGAATGTTAGTTCCACAAATCTAGGTATAGTGGACATGGTCAAGCAGGAGATGTCAAGATTGCACATAGACATCTTAGGGCTCAGTGAACTGAAATGGATGGGAATGGACAAATTTAATTCAGCTGAGCATTGTATCTATTACCGAGGGCAAGAATACCTTAGCAGAAACGGAGTAGCCCTCGTAGTCAACTAGAGCCCGAAATGCAGTACTTGGGTGAATCTCAAAAAGGACAGCCTGGTCTTGGTTCATTTCTAAGGCAAACAATTCAACATCCAAGTCAGTGCTTACCCACAGATACGGAAGAAGCCAAAGTTGGCCAGGTCTGTGAAGACCTACAGCACCTACTAGAACTAACACCAAAAAAAGATGTCCGTATTATCACAGGGGATAGGAAGGCAAAAGTAGGAAGTCAAGAGATACCTGGCATAACAGGCAAGTTGGCCTTGGAGTACAAAATGGAGCAGGGCGAAGGCTAACAATTTTGTCACGTGAACATGCTGGTCACAGGAAACACCCTTTTGCAACAACAGAAAAGATGACTCTACACGTGAACATCACTAGACAATCAACACAGAAATCAGATTGATTATGTTACTTATAACCAAAGATGGAGAAGCTCTATACAGTCAGCAAAAACAAGACCTGGAGATCATCGGCTCCTTATTGCAAAACTCAGGCTTAAATTGAAGAAAATGGGGAAAACCACTAGACCATTCAGGTACGACCTAAAATAAATCTCTTATGTTTATACAATGGAGGTGACAAATAGATTCAAGGCATTAGACCTAGCAGAATGCCTGATGAATAGGCATTCAATGTTAAACCTCCTGTGGATGGAGGTTTAACATTGTACAGGAGGCAGTGACCAACACCGTGCCAAAGAAAAACAAATGCAAGAAGGCAAAGTGGTTGCTGAGAAGGCTTTACAAGCAGCCGAGGGGAGAAGAGAAAGGAAAAGCAAACAAGGTGAAAAGAGAAAGATTAAACTCAACGGAAGGCAGAGTTCCAGAGAATAGCAAGGAGAGAAAAGAAGGCCTTCCGAAGTGAGCAATGCAATAAATAGAGGAAAGCAATAGAAGGAGAAAGACGGAAAATCTTTAGGAACATTGGAGTATCAAGGGAACATTTCATGCAAGGATGGGCACAATGAAGGACAGAAATAGTAAGGACTAACAGAAGCAGAAGAGGTTAAAATGAAGTGGCAAGAATACACAGAAGAACTGTACAAAAAGAGTCTTAGAAACCTGGATAACCACGTTGGTATGGTCACTCACCTAGAGCCAGACATCGTGGAGTATGAAGTCAAGGGGGCTTTAGGAAGCATTACTATGAACAAAACTAATGGAGGTGACGGATTACAGCTAAGCTATTTAAAATCCTAAAAGTTGATGCTGTAAAAGTGTTGCACTCTGTATGTCAGAAAATTTGGAACACTCAGCACTCACCACAGGACTGGAAAAGTCAGTTTTCATTTCAATCCCAAAGAAAGACAATGCCAAAAATGTTCAAACTACCCTAAAATTATGCTCAGATCACATTGCTAGCAAGGTTATGCTCAAAATCCTTTGGCTAGGTTTCAGAAGTACATGAATCTAGAACTTCCAAATATAAAATATGGGTTTAGAAAGACAGGGGAACCAGAGATCAAATTGCCAACATTTGTTGGATCACAGAGAAAGCAAGTGAATTCCAGAAAACCATTTACTTCTGCCTCATTGACTACACTAAAGCCTTTTTTACTGTGTGGATCACAACAAACTTTGAAAAATTCTCAAAGAGATGGATATAAAAGACTATGTTACCTGTCTCTTGAGAAACCTATATGTGGATCAAGAAGGGACCGTTAGAAAAAGACATAAAACAACATACTGGTTCCAAATTGGGAATGGAGTACGTACAAGTATATACAACATTGCATATTGTCACCCTGCTTATTTAACTTATATGCAGAGTACATCATGCAAATTGCCAGGCTGGATGAATCATAAGCTGGAATCAAGATTGCTGGGAGAAATATCACCAACCTCAGATATGCTGATGGTAGCACTCTAATGGCAGAAAGTGAGGAGGAACTAAAGAGCCTCTTGATGAGGGTGAAGGAGGAGAGTGAAAGAGCCAGCTTAAAACTAAAGGACACTTACTCTGTGCAAAGAAAGCTATGACAAAACTAGACAACATATTAAAAGTCAAAGATATCACTTCCCCAGCAAAGGTTTGTGTAATCAAAGCTATGGTTTTTCCATTATTTGGTGATGGTTGGATAGCATCACCGACTCAGTGGACATGAGGTTGAGGAAACGCCGGGAAATAGTGAAGGACAGGGAAGCCTGGGTTCTGCAGTCCATAGAGTTACAAAGAGTCTGACATGACTGAGCGACTGAACTATAACATGTCTGAATGTGAGAGCTCGACTATTAAAAAGGATTAGCACCAAAGAATTGATGCTTTGGAATTGTAGTGGTGGTGAAGACTCTTGATTGTCCTTTGGACCGCAAAGAGATCCAACCAGTGATTTCTACGGGAAATCAACCCTGAATATTCATTGGAAGGACTGATGCTGAAGCTGAAGGTCCAATACTTTGGCCACGTGTTGCGAAGAGCCATCTCATTGGAAAAGAGTCTGAAGCTAAGAAAGATTGAAGGCAAAAGGAGAAGGGGGCACAGCGGATGAAATGGTGAGATAGCATCACCAACTCAATGGACATGAATTTGAGCAAAGTCCTGGAGATGGTGGAGGACAGAGGAGGCTGGCATACTACAGTCTATGGGGTCGCAAAAATTCGGATGTGACTTCAAACAACAATAAAACATATTAGTCTCAACAGCTGGATTGAGATTTATTTCTCTAGATTTTATTACTGGCCTGAGAGATGAAATAAGGGTATATATTCTAGAAGTGCTCTCTTACATTTTCCATTAGGCATAAGAACCATTCATGTCTCCTTTCTGTGGTTATTACTACTTAAAGCCATATTTCAGGGTACCACCCTGCTATATGGGTATGCATAGCTGAATCAACTAATATAGATTTTCATTATACGATTACACTATATATTAGTGACAAAGACATACTTTCTTAAAGAGTTTACTGAAACATTGAGTGCCTGCTCCTCCTTCTTTATATCACAATCTAGTAACAGCAAAATCTATTGACACAGAACTTAATATTAACGGTTTTGCCTTTTATTGCCTGATATATCTTCTTGCTCTGCAAAAAACAGACTTCTGGTTGTGCCTCCACTTAGATAATCACTAAGTGAGGAAATTGGTTTTGTCTCCAAGACGGCAAGGTATTTGAATATATTAGTAATACAGGGAGAATGTAATTCAAGCTTAAATTGTGTTGAACCAGTTGAAGTTCTGTAGTTCGTTGTTCTGGTGGTAATGAGATAGGCTGAATCCCAGACTGTAAAAGGAGTCAAGTTTTCCCCTAGAGAAACCTTTGTCTCAACACTTCTTCTATGCTCTCGAATGCACATGCCAATCCCTTGAGCAAAATAAAATAAAAACGGATTGCCATGTTTTATATCCTCCCTTTTTGTTTGGGGATTTGGGGAATATGCAAGCAGTATATGATTCTGTATCCTCTTTAGTTTGTCTTTCCTCACAATTCTGACTACTTGAATCTCACTTGCATTTTCAGTCTTGCTCATTCCAAGGACAGATCCTAATTTCATTAGGAGAAATTTCAAGAGCTCAGACAAGTCAATAATCATAAAATATAATATGACTCACTGAACAAAAATTATGCTGGTGACTTTCTCAACCCTCACATCAACCGTACAAGTTCACTATCATTTCCCCCAAATGCACACCCATGAAGAAAATTTTCCTTGATTAACCAGTATGTACACTTGAAAACACTGAAAAAGGCATCAAGGCATAAACAATTATAGATCAAATTTATTTTCAATCAGCCAGGAGAAGCAATATGTTTTTAATATTGAAAATAAGAATATATTTCAAATAACAATATATGAGGACAGATGTCTATAGTATAGTCTTGGTAGCATAAGGCATTCAAGTTTTACTTTGTAGATTTACTTTTTCTTAATCAAATAAGAGACTATAATTTAGTAGAAAGCAAAAAAGTTATGAATGAAGGTTGTTTCCTATGTCACTTATATTGTATCCCGATTTCCCATTCACTATTACAGAATGATGAAGTGCTAAGCCACCTATCTTGCTTTATTTGTACTACAAGCATGTTTTATTTTATAAGAGGAAAATGAATTTACTTATACCAGAGACGCCTATGCTTATATGATGATTTCAAGTCAGTGTTTATTCCTGATCTTCACTATTTGAACCTGATCTTAATTCATTGGTAAAAAGTATCAGTGTTTACAAAGCACTGTAAATTTTGACCAGAGAGGTTTCCTACCCTTGATGCTGAATGTACAGGTCAGCTTTTATTTGGCTAGTTTTGCAACACCATGTTGACCAAATTATTCTTATCCAGGGAACATTAGCTTCTTACTGTTTAGGACTATTTTGTACAGACCTTTTCCCTATCATACCAAAAACGGTCAGACTCTCAGAATGCTGTGGTTTCAACAGCTTAATTGAAATAATGTAAAGCAAAAGTGAACTCAAGAGAAGTTACCCCCTTGGTGATTAAAAAAAAAAAATTAAGCAGGTACTTCTTTATAATAATAGTATAATATAGTATAATATACTATAAATATTATAATATAAATATATTATAATATTAAATATTATAATATAATATTTAAATATATATAAATATATATATTTATATATTTTAATATTATGTTAAAATATAATATTCATATTATATTAAGCAGGTACTTCTTTATAATAATAGTATAATATAGTATAATATAATATTTATATTATAATATAAATATAATATAATATTTAATAATATATATAATTATATAATAATATAATTATATTATATTAAATATAATATTATACTATTTTAATTATAATAGTATAATATACATCTATATTTTCCACTTTGAATATTATGTATGTAGATAAGCACAGAAGATAACATTTATACTTGAACGCAATTGTAGATTTAGTTACTTGCTTTTTAACTTGACCTGGAGTAAGGTTGTCTACAGCATGTTTTGCTTCAATAAGAAATATTATTGAGAGCTTGCTGGTTTCATACTCTAATATGATACCAAATATAGTCATGCTTGATTTTCCACTCTTTTGTGGGGAGATGCATTGCAAATTTCAATTGAGAATTACTCCTGGTCAACTGTTGATGTCACTGGAGTAAGGTTGTCTACAGCATGTTTTGCTTCAATAAGAAATATTATTGAGAGCTTGCTGGTTTCATACTCTAATATGATACCAAATATAGTCATGCTTGATTTTCCACTCTTTTGTGGGGAGATGCATTGCAAATTTCAATTGAGAATTACTCCTGGTCAACTGTTGATGTCAGAGAAGATTTCTTGACTAACATACAACAATGATATTAAAAATGGTCAGGTCAACTCAAAGTGACCCATCATCTTATTGAGTGATGGTTTTGGTTTGTTAGTCAGGATCATAAAATGGTAGATCTAGCCTTTCTGATATTTTACAATCAAAACATTTATTCGCATCTCATTCATTTGGAAAATAAAAGCCTTTTGTGATGAATGATATGATATAAAACTTGGAGAAATATAACCATTCATTTTTTTTTATGTAATTCTAACTCATTTGTTTAAAAGGCTAAATCATAAATCAAATATGTATATTTTAGAACATGCTGTTTTACACTGTGCACTTAATCGCATCTCATTCATTTGGAAAATAAAAGCCTTTTGTGATGAATGATATGATATAAAACTTGGAGAAATATAACCATTCATTTTTTTTTATGTAATTCTAACTCATTTGTTTAAAAGGCTAAATCATAAATCAAATATGTATATTTTAGAACATGCTGTTTTACACTGTGCACTTAAATTTATACATTTTATAGTTTCTCTATTTATATATAAATCATAGGGCTTATTAACAATTTTCTTTTTGTAGTTCTCGTAAACATGATTGCCAGTAGCTTAGCACCCATGTGTAACCTAGCAACGTCAGCTCTATAGCGAATAAGGAATGGATGCAAGCAAAATGCTATGTGGAAATAAAGAGTTCAAGTTTAGAATATTTGTGCATGTATACTGTTAAAAAGCACGATGGGATCTTCTAATTTGGGTGAAATTGCATGGCAATCATATTGAATTTCCTAGCAAATAATATCTTGCCAGTGAAATCTTTCTCCTTCGTTCAGGGGGAAAAAAGGTCTGTTTCAGACTACACTATTTCAGTTGACTAGGATACTAAATATGTGTCTTACCTGGCAGCCTATTCACTACAGGTTAGATGAGAAGAGTGTCTTCACATGTTTTCACTATGTGGTAGATGAATCTACTAGATGGAGTTTCAACAGTAAACCTTCCTGACAGTGATGCATTTGCTAATTTCTTAAATAGGTTTAGAATAAAGTTTTATCTTATTTTCAAGGGGCTGTGCTGTATTTTGGTAGGTTGATTTCTTGGACAGACCACAGAAGATTCCACCTTGTATTTTACATGTTAAGGCTTTGACAGATATATTTAATATCAAGTTCTTTTGGTGAAATTTAACTTCTATAATTGCTATTTATGTTCAGTGAGAAAATAGCATTTTTTGTATTTGAGTTATAAGGTCATAATGGAATTGTCTCAGGTATTAGGGGAAAGTCGTAATTTCATGGGATTATTATTTGTATGATGAGTAGACTCAGGTATGAGGGGAAACACATACTGGTGAATATCTTCCATTCAATAGAGAAACTTTTATTCTGTTTCAAAGTCAGAATTACTTGGCCTTTCTGCATTTGACAGCTAGTTCACTGCACTTTAAGAAATCTTAGAGCTCTATAGAAGATTGAAATAAGAGACAATGGGATAAGATATGGGCTGGGCATATAATTGTGCATTTAAAATGAATGCATAGAATTGTAAGACTAGAAACCATCTGCTCTGTGGTAGAGATTCTCCCCAACCTCTTCAAATAACCCAAGTTTTGGTTATTAAAAAAAAAAATCTAACCTGAAATGACTCTGATTTTTGGCTATAATCATGACTAGGCTCAACACTGACATCTTCCTCTCCCTATCCCCCTAAATCTCTCTTCCTTAGAAAAGCAGAGTTAAAATAGGAAATCCTTAAGAAAAGGGCCAGATATTCTTAACAAAATAGTCTGATTTCATCTGTATATGAAAAGCTTGGTCACTTGCTTGATTTGGTTTGAGGTGAACCACGGTAAATAAGTGAAAGGATATCCTTTACATGAGACACTGTCCTCTGTTCCCGAAGATATCTAGTTACATTTGGCTAGACCAGTTGCATAGAATCCATACGCCAAATGTCATTATAGAATAATTGGCCACGTGTGATGATGCTATGGGAGCTTGGTCAGGGCTCTGATTGGTCAAGAAAGTGACACTTCAGATGTGGCACATGTACGTTAACTTCCGCTTCCTGCAAAGATGTCTCAGTGGGGGTCATACTGTTGAAAAAATATCTTCATTTTTGGGAATTTGAGTTCCTCGAGGGCAGAAATGATCTTCTCTGTGATTTTATCCAGTATCTACTGTAGTACCTTATATAATCTTGTGACAAAAGGTTAATCTCTTTCTTTACAATTAGAGTTTTGAATCTGTTAGACCTGTAACAAGCACTGAAATTATGAAAAATAGCCTAGAGCTAATAAAGACAAAGCAGTTAAATAAGATATACCCTTAAAGAGGAAATGAAGTTTAAAGCACCTAGAGACATAAACTGATTGCCATGAAATACTGTAAATTGCTGAGGTTGATCTAAAAGTTACTGTGCTTGCTATTGCAGGTTTGGCTACAGAAGTACGGCTACCTTCCACCAAGTGACCCCAGGATGTCGGTGCTGCGCTCTGCGGAGACCATGCAGTCGGCCTTAGCTGCCATGCAGCAGTTCTACGGCATTAACATGACAGGAAAAGTGGATCGAAACACAATCGAGTAAGTCAAGGGCACCTGCATTCTCTCCGTCTCAGTTCTTGAGCCAAACTAAGTAGTCTGAAGAAGTCTAAGTGAACTTTACCAGCCACCAATGGAATGGTTTGTCCCGTGTGCACTTCTTTGGAACTTAGTAGATCCAAAGAATCTATTAAGCTTTACTTAACTCCGAACTCCCTTGAGATTTCATTAAAAAAACAAAAACACAAAATTAAGGTTACTTACCTGGAGTTTAGCAATACATTTTCCAAATAGGAAAGAAAATACCAACAGTGGGAGTCAAAACCGATGTACAATGGTAGCCACTATAAGAATGGTGATCCGTGATGCGCTGGAGCTGGCTCGGAGGCTGGAGGAAGCGGAGTGTCACATCCCTTTCCCCAAATGATGTCATCACAGTAGCTTGAAATTGACCAAAGTCGAAATATTGAAACCAGGGAGAATGAGAAGCAGAGCAAATCAGAGCTCTGTTTTCGATGGGGAGAGAGTCAGAGAGCCCGCTAATAGTTTACTAGCTTTCTGTTAGTGACAGTTCTCACACGAGTGAAATCAAGGGAAGAGTTTCCACTGAAAAGTCTGTGCTTTCAATCTTTTAGTAACAAAGGGCTTATTTCTACTCTTTAGTAAGATTTGCTATTTTATTTATTGTTTTAGCAATCATTTGTTCAGTTATTTATTGAACCAGTTACTCTTTCCTGGGCATTTTATCCATGAAAGAGGGATGTGGAGACTCAAAAAGACAGTCTTTTCTTCAAAGGCACTTAATTGCAGCAATTGCTGTTGCTTAAAATCCACCCGTATAGCCCATTCCCACAACTTGTTAAGAAAATACAGTGTGAAAGGGCCAACAACATGGATATTTCATAGTAGATCTAGTAATCCACATGTGTTTTAGCAAGTCATGCACAGAGTCCAATTTGAAAAGATAAACCCGGTCAAAATGCCACTGTGAGTTTTTTTTTTTTTTTTTTTTTTTTGGAGGGGGGCGTCGATCACACAACTCCTCAGTATGGACTATGAGAGTCGTCATGAGACATGCAGTGCTGGAAGGAAAAGCGTCTGGAAGAGAGAAGTCAACATTTGCCACAAGTAATTTCTATGGAAATTCACAGTCGGATAATTCCTAAACAAGACGACATCAAGAATAATGTAGTAGATATTCTGGTTTCTGAGACCAATAGACACCTGAACGTATAGAGAATGAACAAATCTTGAATAAGTATTATAATGCTGATGAACATATAAGTTTTAACTTGCACAGTCATATCAATCAACAGACTCAGTATAGATATTATTGAATTTTATAAAATGATGATTTTGGAGAAATAATTGGAGAAATATTTTTGGAGAAAAAGTATTTTTGGAGAAATAATACCACTATCTCAGCAAAAACATCCCCCAAATAAATAAGATGTTAGTTTTGGCAGAGGAAAATTTAAAAGAAGCATAAAAATAAGACAAGTAATCATCTTGGTAACTCTGGCTGCATTTAGACTGGTTACTCATTTTAATGACAGTTCAGCAGATCATGTCTTAAGGATATTTCCATGCTAAAAACCAATACTTATTAAGTACACACTGTTCTGTATTTATAACTGTTTCAACCGAGGGGTAGTTGTGATAAAAACACAAAAGTATAAAATATTGTATCTGACTGTCTTAAAAGAAATCAGAGCAAAACAGATACAGCTTTTATCATATAGCAAACACAACTGATTTTATACTTGATTCCTTATTGAAATTTTATTATCTCTGCTTCATGTTATGTTCTGAGTGAAAGATACAAATTAGAGAAACATAGAAAATAGCTTGAGTAGTACAATACATCTTGTAACAAAACATTATGATCAGTGTTATAACACAAAGAAGAATGTGCCTTAGTTACCAAGGTCCTTTTCAATGGGAGAGGAAAAGAAAACACGAAAGAATTCTAATAATGAGTATAAAGATTTTCCAAAGATTCCATTTTTTCAGAGGGTAAAATGAGAAAAAGCAGAGACAGTGAGACAGAAGTTAACCAAAGGAGCAATATTTGAAAAATAACTTAGGTTAAAAAAAACTGGTAGACTTGTGGATATTTGGTTGTTTTTTCTTCCGTGGGGGAAAAATATATTATGTGCATGTGAGCAAGGTATAAAAATCATTATTTAAAAATTGAGAGTAAAATAATATAGTAATTGTGGAAACACTGATAAACAAAAAGAATAAAGTGTTATTTTGCATTCTGTGATTTTTTTCATGTTCTCTATTCATCAAAATATTTGCCTTGTTATTATTAATAATTGTCAATAACAATGTGATCCAACCAGTTCATCCTAAAGGAGATCAGTCCTGGATGTTCATTGGAAGGACTGATGTTGAAGCTGAAACTCCAGTACTTTGGCCACCTGATGCAAAGAGCTGACTCGCTGGAAAAGACCCTGATGCTGGGAAAGATTGAGGGCAGGAGGAGAAGGGGACAACAGAGGATGAGATGGTTGGATGGCATCACCCACTTGATGGACATGAGTTTGGGTGGACTCTGGGAGTTGGTGATGGACAGGGAGACCTGGCGTGCTGTGGTTCATGGGGTCGCAAAGAGTCAGACATGACTGAGTGACTGAACTCAACTGAACTGAACAATGTGATGCTGTAGTTTATTGACAGTTATGTCTGAACATATTTTTCATTGATGTTAAAGTCAGTGAAAATTTAGTTTTTCTATTAGAAATAAAAGGAACTTCAAGTTAACTGTATAGCTAGACATAGTCATAAATTATTTTGCCACAAGTACACTGTAAGTTCCGTAACATTGTCAAATAGCATTATTGTTTCTAGATAGCAAAGGGGGAGATGATTCATCTTTCAGTGCAGGGAAGAATTACTTGTGTCCATTGAGTCCTTGGTACTCAAAATACTTCAGCATTTACAATGATCAATATATATCAACCCTACACAATAGGAAAGATAAGAATACGTTTTTCTCTCTGCTTTTTTAAAACTGAAAGTCAAAGTCTAAGTGAAGTCCCAATTAGTTTCAGAGTCCAGAATTTCTGACATTTACTTGGGGAACTTCCCACTATACCATGCTGTGTACCTTTGAGAAATGGCACGTTTTTCTTAAATATATAAAATATCTGGGCTCAGGTATATATAATTAAATCTTACATATTAAGTTAATATATGATTTTAAAATTATATTTTGCTTCTAATACTTATGGTATAACTATGATGGTATGGTATAAATATGGTGCTAGTCATACTATTTCTGTTTCATCAAAATAAGAAAACAAACAACAAATGATTGAAGATTAAACAGTTTGCAAGCAGTTTGATAAAAGTAAATTCGTTACCTCCCCTAACATTTTGAAAGAGATACTTAAATATTAACTGTCATTTGCATCTGTGAAAACAGAATGAAGAACTAATATAATGCATTCTTTGAACATAAGAAACCTGTTATCAATATTGGGAATAGAATTTTGAAATAGATTTCTATTTCTACCAAAATAGAATTTTGGTACTGCTGCCCTATTATCATTGGAATTCTCTCTTAATAGTATACTATCAAATTTTTGTTTTAGTCATAACATACCTCTTATCCAAAATAAATATAGTGTTAAATTGTTAAGCAAAATCTCCAGCAAGTCCTGTGTTTTGTTGCTGTGTATGATACAGAACTCTTTCATCCCAACATTGTAAAAAGTGTTGTGGACAAGCCTTCTTATTCCCTAATGCAGAGCTGATAACTTTCTATGAAAATTATGGCTCAGTTTTAAAAACAATAAATTGTGACTTGGAAAACAAATTATGTTAGTTATGCTTATTGCTGCTACTGCTGCTGCTGCTGCTAAGTCGCTTCAGTCGTGTCCAACTCTGTGCGACCCCATAGATGGCAGCCCTCCAGGCTCCGCCGTTCCTGGGATTCTCCAGACAAGAATACTGGAGTGGGTTGCCATTTCCTTCTCCAATGCATGAAAGGGAAAAGTGAAAGTGAAGTCGTTCAGTTGTGTCCGACTCTTAGCGACCCCATGGACTGCAGCCCACCAGGCTCCTCCGTCCATGGGATTTTCCGGGCAAGAGTACTGGAGTGGGGTGCCATTGCCTTCTCTGAGTTATGCTTATCACTAGATACTAAAATGAGACTGCTGGGTCCTATAAAAGGTATCATTTGTGTCTCTCCCACATTTGAGAGCCCCTGCTGATCACTGAAAAGACTCAAGGTGGATAGGTTTGATTTTCTAAAGTAGCTAAAAAAAGGTCTTTGTCAGGAGATAATGGAAGAGGAATGTGCGCAGGATTCATTTGAACCCTTCATGTGGAAAGGGGTCTGAACAGTTTGTAACCCTTCTTTGGCAGGATGATGTGAAAAGCACAGAGGTGTAGAGAAAGACATGGGTCTTTTTCTGGCATACAGTGGATCAGGTTCCAGACCAAGAGAAAGAACTGTGTCAGCGTGTAGGCTTTAAAGTAAAATTACTGTGTTACAGCATTATCATGAACGATCAACTAAATAAGCAGCCTTAAATTTAAAACCAACCAGCTTTTCTGCTTTTTGTTTGTTTTGGGTGTTTTTTTCTTTAAAGGGATTTTATTCTAACTCAATTATTTTGGAATTGAGAAAGCAGCTTTTCCTTTAAATGGAGTGTTATACCTGGTAGTTATTTCTAGGTGAACCCATTAAAGCCTTGTTAACGCCTCGTCACTTTCCCTTCCTAGACCGATGCCTCCTCTGTCCTTTGTGTCATTCTCATTGTCACTCATACGAGAAACCCTGTGGCTTCATTTGCTTCTTGTCTGGTTTTCCCTCTGAAAAATCCCGTGCTGTTCTCATTCACTCAGTCGTGTCCGACTCTTTGCGACCCCATGGACTGCAGCCCGCCAGGCTCCACTGTCTGTGGGGACTCTCCAGGCAAGAATACTGAAGTGGGTTGTCATGCCCTCCTCCAGGGGATCTTCCCAACCCAGGGATTCGACCCAGGTTTCCTGCATTGTAGGAGGATTTTTTGCCAGCTGAACTATCAGGGAAGCCCCCAGTCTTGAGGTATTTGTTACTCAGGATACTCAGCCCAGATTATGTACCACTTTTGTAAGTATAATCCTTGTAATTACACAACGTAAGCAATTCTCTGAGCTTCTGTAATATCAAATGTATGTTTGATAACAATCCATGCTGAAATTGCATTCTATCATTTTACATAGTCAGATTATAAGCTATGAATATTTTATCTAAGTTTTATTACATAAAACATGTAGTATAGTTGGAGACCTAAAGTTGTTCATCAGTGTTAAAATAACACCTTAGGATTCATTTGCAGATTCCATAAATGTTTATCTAATATTAGACTCTTGTTTCAGTCAGTTGTTTTCTTTTGACAGACATTTGATGGATTCAATCTATAAATCTTGGATAATTAAAAGTGATGATGCCAGTTATGATCATCCCTATATTATGTTAAAGAAGTTAACCATTTTCAAGCAACAAATTTGCTTATTACTTTAAGTGGCATGTTTTCAATATATAGCTTTTGAATTAATTAGCATTAGTATTGGAGAGAGAGTAATAAATACTTACATTACATCCACCCCAAAATGAGCTATCATAAATTGCAATGGTTCTTCTAAATTATTGGTTGCTTAACTAATTTTAGTAAGCAAGCTTAGTTAAATTCCATAGGTGAAATAATCTGTGTTATGCATAAAATGAAGTATTTTGCAAGAGCACAAAAATTTAATAAGGTGATAAGAGTCTAATATGTTTTAATAGTAAGTATTTTAAAATTTTAGTTTAACTTTTTATGTATACAGTGTTATCCCTCGAAGAATACTTGATGGGATTTGTAAGGTGATCTTTCATTTTGTCTCTCTCTCCATATATACTGCATGTGTGTATATACACACACACACACACATGCTGCTGCTGCTGCTAAGTCGCTTCAGTCGTGTCCGACTCTGTGCAACCCCATAGACGGCAGCCCACCAGGCTCCCCCATCTCTGGGATTCTCCAGGCAAGAACACTGGAGTGCGTTGCCATTTCCTTCTCCAGTGCATGAAAGTGAAAAGTGAAAGGGAAGTCGCTCAATCGTGTCTGACTCTTAGCGACCCCATGGACTGCAGCCCACCAGGCTCCTCCGTCCATTGGATTTTCCAGGCAAGAGTACTCGGGTGGGGTGCCATATATATAAATATATTTACAAACACATATATATCTATACATTTGTATATATATAATAGATAATCTCAGTAATTCTGTTTAATTTATTTAAACCATGCCCAGAAATTTGTCTTAATTAAAAATTAAAGACAAAATAAGTAGCTTTTTTCAAAGAATTGTCATGAATCTGTCGTGATATTTGAACTCGATTTTGGAATTCAAATATTTATTTAGTGTATCAAGAAGCATACGTTTTTTGGTTTACTTATCCATATGCTTCATGATTTTTTATTTTTTTGTCTAAATTATCAAGTTAAGACTCTCTTCATTTTCAGTTTGGGTGTAAAAGATAGATCTATCAGTAGTTACAGTTTTTTCTTTATTATTTTTGAATATAGAAATGGTACTCAAAGTTATAACATTATAGCATGGGTCAGTAAACATTTTGGTAACTACAGAGGGTTGATTGATAGCTAAATGAAGAGTCATTAGAGCCCAGTTAAAGGTGACATATGAAAGCTTAAATAAGAGCTGACACTATTAACAGAGCTTTGTTCACATTGCAGATCATGGAGTCTTAATACGTTTATTCTCTTTGCATGAGTTTTTAAGTAGTTTAACTTTGCAGTTTCATCTTTATGAATAACATGTGTGTCCATGCAGACAGCTGAGTTGATAGAAAAAAAGAGATTCTGGCCTAGAGTGAGCTATCAGTCTATCTACATTTTGAGCCCTAAGTTAATTAACTTTTGAAAAATTTCCTTCACGATTGTTGAACTTAGCTCTGTGAATACAAGCAAAACCTAAGAATTTTTAAGGGAATAAAAATAAGCCAATTTTTAAAATTTCTAGAAAGATTTCTCAGTTGACTTTAATAGTAGATGTTACTCTTACCTTTCATTAGAACTTTGAGAAGTTTGGAGGATAGAAACCTGTTTAATATATTATGCTGATGAATATTTTTCAGAGATTACTAATGCAAAATGTACAAAACATATATTTTGACATCTTTTTCTCTTGGTAAAGTTAGATATATGTGCACAAAGCCACTGCGTGGCACAACCTCAACCCCAAAGGTCTGCATTCTCATCTTAGTCAATTGAGGAGGTGCCTTCCTGCAGCTCCACTAGGGGCCTCAGGGGCATGGACTACAGCTTGAAGGAACCTCTTGGAGTCATACAATGGGTAGCCCCAAATGTTTGACATAAATGCCCAACTCATTATTTTTTTTTAACTGAAGCTAATGAATACTGTTTAATGTATAGTGACTCTTAACATTACTGCAAACTTGTTTAGAAGCTTATGGTTACATTACTTACATAAAGCAGAGGATACTGTACCTGTTGTTATGTTTGTTATCAAAATACTAGAATTATCGCTGTCTTGAATAACAGAGTGCTTTAGGTCAACATACAAGTCAACATGAATTGAAATCTGTATACTGCTGTTTCTACTACTTCCTGTAGTAGAAGTACAACTACTTCCTGATATTTGTAAAATAGTATTAAGGCATCCGATCCCATCACTTCATGGCAAATAGATAGAGAAACAGTGGCTGACTTTATTTTGGGGGGCTCCAAAATCACTGCAGATGGTGACTGCAACCATGAAATTAAAAGACGCTTACTCCTTGGAAGGAAAGTTATGACCAACCTAGACAGCATATTAAAAAGCAGAGACATTACTTTGTCAACAGAAGTCCATCTAGTCAAGGCTTTGGTTTTTCCAGTAGTCATGTATGGATGTGAGAGTTGGACTATAAAGAAAGCTGAGCACAGAAGAATTGATGCTTTTGAACTGTGGTGTTGGAGAAGACTCTTGAGAGTTCCTTGGACTGCAAGGAGATTCAACCAGTCCATCCTAAGGGAAATCGGTCCTGGGTGTTCATTGGAAGGACTGATGCTGATGCTGAAACTCCAATACTTTGGCCACCTAATGCGAAGAGCTGACTCATTTGAAAAGACCCTGATGCTGGGAAGGATTGAGGGCAGGAGGAGAAGGGGACAACAGAGGATGATATGGCTGGATGGCATCACCGACTCAAAAGACATGAGTGTGGGTAAACTCTGGGAGTTGGTGATGGATAGAGAGGCCTGGCATGCTGCGATTCATGGGGTCGCAAAGAGTCGGACACGACTGAGTGACTGAACTGAACTGAATTGTGTTATAATCATTAGTTAATAATAATAACATTACTATGTGCAGGAACTGTTCTTAAGTATTTCATATGGTTTAAATAGTTTAATTCTCACATTTACTCAGTAATAGTACAATTGTTTCATTTCAAAGAAGAGAAAGCTAAAGCATAGAAAGACACAGTAGAGTGACTGATTACTCAGGGCTTGTGAATCAGTGGAGGGAAGGGAAACCCTGGTAGTTTGGCTCTAGAATTCCTGCTCTCAATTTATATAATATAACTTTTCACAAGAAAATTGATTTTAATTATTTTAATTTTTAAGTGGAATTAATTTAAATGAACATACTAGTGATCTGCCGAACTAGTTTATAAGTGTTCTGGGTTCTAAACAGTTAAATCAATACTTAATAACAGTATTATATTTATGAAAATTGGGTGATGCCATTATTTATACCTTGATTTTACAGAATGTCTCTCTTGGAGGCTACCATCCTCAGCCCAGTGCTCATTCCCCATGTCTTTGTTCGTTTTGGAATGTCAAGTTAAAATTCTTAGCAAGTAAGTCAGTAGAGAAACGCAGGTGCATGTGTATTGTCACACTGAAAAAGAGAAGTGCTTTAGTAATGATACTTCCGCAAAAAAGTGCTACTTGAAAATAATACACACACACACAGAAATGCACTTCAACGCCTTTTCATATGACGAAGCTATTATCTTAGGTGAGACAATCAGTCAATTTTACTTTTTGCATCCAGTTTTACATTCTTCTGCATAGGTAAATATGGGATTTATCAAATTGATATGTGAATCCAACTAACATTTTGGTGGATAATATCTAGAAGTGGATCACCAGACTTTACCTGAATAGCAACATTAATATGCTAATTTTGCTTTTAGTGTTAGACAGCATTTAATTCGTTGATAAGTTCTAATAAACACTGACCACTCTTTATGCCATGGAGAACTTAAAAACTGTAAGAGAAACAAATGCTTATATAATGAATGAATAAGCGGTTGGAATCACATAAAGATCCTGAGGACAGATTTAGCTCAGACACTGCGTGGCACGTTCAGTGTCACCATGTGCTCCGATCACATTTTGGAGACTTGACATATTTCAATAGTTAATACCTGCTAATATCTCTGTGCTAGAATATTTAGATATATATATTGGTGAGGTTAACATAGAACTATCTTGACCAATGCCCTTTAAGTGTTCTTTAAGTTAAATTATTAGTTTATATTGCCTTATGCCTGTTCTTGTGTTTATTTCTTACACTTAAGTCATCTACTTTATGATTTAATCGTGTATGAAAGTTTCCACATAATATCCATCTATAGAAGCATTTGTCCAAGGCACAGAGCTATGAGCTACAAAGTCTTTAAGAAACATATAGGATAGTAGGGGGCGGGTCACTATGTGCGGAAAAAAAAAGTTACATGAAGACCGTTCATTTGCTTCGTGTTCCTCATTGGAAACGTCACTGGGTCCGGGCCCCATACAGTGCTCTCCGGCTAGAGGCACAGGCTGGTGAAAGACAGAGACAGACAGGTCCCCGTTGGTTATACGCTGCCATCCGTGCTGTGCTGAGATGTAAACTGTCCCTGTGGAAGTCAGATAATGAAGGAAGATCAGGATTGTCAGCGTCAACAAGGTGGAAAAAGCATTCCAGACAGAAGTCACTGTATACAAAGGCAGAAAGGGATTTGGTTCTTGTAGGGAAGGAGCAAAATTAGCCTAGATGGCCTGGGCAGGCGCTCTTGCCCCACAGCCTCTTATTCTGGCCTCATGTTTTGTAAATAATGTTTACGTAACAGCTGAGCTCAGTTATAGCACTGGGCATGCGCGTCACGAGGTACTTGCTTGGTCACGAGGTGTTCTGTGCAGTTTGCCTGTAAGAAGTTCACCAGGAAAGCCGTGGCTGCTGTGGGGCTGGGGCTACATTGGAGGGGCATCATGCTTACGTGAGGTTACGTCGTGGCTCCTTTACGTTGCGGCTGCTGCTGCTGCTGCTGCAGCCAGGAGAGAGGTTGTATTGTGACTGCCACGCCAGCCAGGAGAGAATGAACCTGTCTGCAATTCCTGCAGCTCCTCGAGTCTCCTTCCAGCCTCTTAGCTCACACCGAGCCTACCCTGGGTTCAGAGAACAGTGTGAACACCGAGACCGCTGATGTCATGAGCAGGATCAGAGATACAGCTGGTGTAGACAGCAGGATACCCAGCAGGCAGAGGAACCCGAGGCTCCACTGGATGGAGGAAGCCAGTGCCCACCAGATAGCATGTGGCACTGTGTGGCTGCGATTCTCTCTGCATGGGCTCTGGTGGAAGACTGGGAAGCATGGATGGGTCCCCAGACAGCACCGAAATGGCGTTACAGGCCGTGAGTTCCCGTTTGCCAAACAAGATGGCACAGACTGCCGCTGGCACCGTGGGGTGGATTTTCCTGACTGCCCTGAAGGTGAATATCGGTAGTGCGCTCTGTGATGCCACACTGGTACGCAATGTGAAGAGACACTCAGAAGAACTTGAACAACGTATACTGGCCTTAGAGCAAGAACCCGTGGCCCTGAAGAACCCAGTATCCCTGAGGGCGAAGCAGTAAGAGACTGTGATAATGAACTCTGTGAGACCACAGGTTCCCGCTTGGTGGTGAGGCCTGTTATACAGCAGAAAGGGAAGCATAAGCCTATGGCTCGGGAGGGGAGGGCGGCATCCTCAAGGGTCCTCCAAAGTGACTGAGCTTGTGACATATCGACCATATATTCCAGCAGAGTTGGTTGACTTGGGTATGAAATTTCGGCAAAAGCAAGGGGAACCCTTGGCAACATGGCTCTTGCCACTTTGAGACACAGGGGCGCACAGGATTACATGTGTCGGGGATGAGGTAGAACTGGCATCTATAGCCACTCACCCCTCACTGAGACAAAGGTCTCAGAATCCTGGCAACTCCTGCAAGGTGCACCTAACCAAACACATGCCCTCATGGAAATGGATTAAAGCTGCCATTTGCACCACCTGGTCACATGCAGGAGAGCTCCCGGATACTGTGAGTAAATGATATACCTCTATGAGTTGACCCAAGTAGGGAGAGAACTGGGTATGAAGCAATCAATGTTTAACCCAAACACCTGAGGCCCAGAAGATGAGCATTTTGCTGTGGCATTCAAGACGCAGTTTTGAACAATTCCCTGTCTACCACTTTTGGATCCCTGACTGCTGTTCTTGCCCCCTGTCTGGGCACCCCAGCTATGAGGTGATACCAGTGGTGGCTCCCTTGCGAGAAATAGAGGGACGGCTGCAGGCAAAGGGGATTAGAAGCATGAAGACCCCAAATGACACTCGAGCTGGTAAAGGCCCCATCCAAGTAATGAGAATGCAAATGTGGGCTGATTTGCTGGCAGTGGGAATTGACAGAAATAAAATTGGTGGACAGCCCAATGCTGTGCTCCTAGAGCTATGGAGGCAACTGAGATCAGAGCCGCAGTTTACCAAGTTTGAGAAGCACCCACAGCCAGAGATTCTGGGCAGTTCAGTTAAAAGATTACCTGGTACCTGAGGATGATCCGTTAGATGATGCCTTTTTTCACTTTGAACAGAACTCAGACCAAGGGGCCTGCCCGAAAAACCCAAACAAGGACCAGAGGCTCCAAGTAGAACTTGGAATTCACTGGTCACTAGCTAATTTACAGAGAGTTATGGCCCTGGTTGATACCGGTGCCAAATGCAACCTTCTTTATAGCAAGTCAGAACTTCTGTCCTATGTTGTATGATGTAGATTTAGAACAGTACTGTAAACACTGTGTCCTAGGATGTGCTACTAACCTCTGATTCTGTTGCAGATTTAGAGCACTGTGAAAGCATTTGGAATTTTATGGATGGGCTGTGGAAAATACACAAAAAATTCCCCTCCTTGAAGGGGTGGGCCCGGTGCTTGTGGGGGCTTTGCAGGTCCTTAATAAAAATTCTGCAGGAGTGGAGTTGCCCCTGTGGAGGCTTTCCCACAGCCTCACAAGGCCTGGTGGTGAGCTGGACTTGGCCAGAGAAGATAAAGGCACTCCACCTGTGGTGGATGGCTCTTCTAGGCCCATGAGGGCAAGGACTGCGACATGATACCTGACGTTGGGTTTTGCCCTGTATTGGGGATGTCACTGTTTGTTGTTGTAGCTACTGCTATTGCAAGGTGTAAATCCAAGGCTTAGTGTTACTTGCCAAGGAAATATCATGGAAGATGGACTGCTTGTAAATTATGAGGTGAGAGACTCTGAAAGGATGGAGTGTAGGGCAAGAACAAATTAGCCAAGATGGTGTGGTCTGTCTCTCTCCCCATAGCCTCTCGCTATGGCCCCAGGTTTTGTAAATAATGTTTATGTAACAGCTGAGATCACTTATAGCACTGTGCATACACATCATGAGGAACTCGCTTGGTCACGAGGTACTCACTGGGTCACGAGTACTTGTTTGGATATGTGGTACTCGCTTCCTCATGAGGTATTTGCTTGGTCACGAGGTACTCACTGAGTCACAAGATACTTTCTTGGTCATGTGGTACTCACTTGGTCACGGGGTACTTGCTTGGGCATGAGGTACTCACTGAGTCACAAAGTACTTGCTTGGTCACGTGGTGCTCGCTTCCTCACGAGGTACTCACCTGGTCACGAGGCACTCACTGGTCTCAAGGTGCTTGCTTGGTCACGAGGGACTCGTTGGTCATGAGCTGCTTTGTGCAATACGCCTGTAAGAGCCTCCCCACAAAAGCTCTGGCTGCCGGAGCGCTGGGGCTGCCCTGGAGTGGCATCGGGGTGGTTTCTATGAGCTCATGTCACGGCCGTGTCACGGCCCCACGATGCTTATGTTGTGGCTGCTGCTGCAGCTGATGTGGCAGCCGGTACAGAGGCTGCGCTATGGCTGCTGTGCCAGCCAGGAGAGAATAAGCGTGTCTGCAGTCCCTACAGCTCCTCGAGCCTCCTGCCATCCTCTTAGCTCACGCCTTGCCTGCCCTGGGTTCAGTGAACAGTGTCAACAGCAAGACAGTTGGCATCAAGAGCAGGATCAGTGATACGGTTCTGTAGGAACTTGTGTGGATCTTGGGAATTAAGGGAACAAGGGTTACCCTTGCTGAGTATGCCTGAATAAGATTCTGTCTATAAAAGCATTTTGTGCTCAGAACATGTAGGAAACATGTCAATGCTTTGAAAATATTTATCTTTAGGCGTGAGGAGGCGCTGCTAAGAGTGACAATTACAGAGGAGTTTGGGAGGCAGGAGAGACTACATGATGGCTGATTAGATGTGAAGAGACATCTGTGGAAGATGTTACCTGTGTATCTTGCTTATATCATTTATTAAGACTTTTGGATGAGTTAAATTGTTAGAGAAATTGTTGCAATTTGGGGGCCGGAAAATTATAATATTTAAATTACATGTAAAGTTAGAAATAGCTGGTCACTAGCTAATGTACAGAGAGTAATGGCCCTGGTTGATACCGGTGCCAAATGCAACCTTCTTTACAGCAAGTCAGAACCTCTGTCCTATGTTGTATGATGTAGATTTAGAATAGTACTGTAAACGCTGTGTCCTAGGATATGCTACTAACCTCTGATTCTCTTGCAGATTTAGAGCACTGTGAAAGCATTTAGAATTTTGTGGATGGGCTGTGGAAAATACACAAAAAATTCCCCTCCTTGAAGGGGTGGGCCCGGTGCTTGTGGGAGGCTTTGCGGGTCCTCAATAAAAATTCTGCAGGAGTGGAGTTGCCCCAGTGGAGGCTTTCCCACAGCCTCACAAGGCCTGGTGGTGGGCTGGACTTGGCCAGAGAAGATAAAGGCACTCCACCTGTGGTGGATGGCTCTTCTAGGCCCACGAGGGCAAGGACTGCAACCTGACGTTGGGTTTTGCCCTGTATTGGGGATGTCACTGTTTGTTGTTGTAGCTACTGCTATTGCAAGGTGTAAATCCAAGGCTTAGTGTTACTTGCCAAGGAAATATCGTGGAAGATGGACTGCTTGTAAATTATGAGGCGAGAGACTCTGAAGGGATGGAGTGTAGGGCAAGAACAAATTAGCCAAGATGGTGTGGTCTGTCTCTCTTGCCCCATAGCCTCTTGCTATGGCCCCAGGTTTTGTAAATAATGTTTATGTAACAGCTGAGATCACTTATAGCACTGTGCATACACATCATGAGGAACTCACTTGGTCACAGGTACTCACTGGGTCATGAGGTACTTGCATGGTCACAAGGTACTCACTGAGTCACAAGGTACTTGCTTGGTCATGTGTTACTCACTTGGTCACGGGGCACTTGCTTGGGCATGAGGTACTCACTGAGTCACAAGATACTTGCTTGGTCCCATGGTACTCGCTTCCTCATGAGGTACTAGCTTGGGCGCGAGGTACTCACTGAGTCACAAGATACTTTCTTGGTCATGTGGTACTCAGTTGGTCACGGGGTACTTGCTTGGGCATGAGGTACTCACTGAGTCACAAAGTACTTGCTTGGTCACGTGGTGCTCGCTTCCTCACGAGGTACTCACCTGGTCACGAGGCACTCACTGGTCTCAAGGTGCTTGCTTGGTCACGAGGGACTCGTTGGTCATGAGCTGCTTTGTGCGGTACGCCTGTAAGAGCCTCCCCACAAAAGCTCTGGCTGCCGGAGCGCTGGGGCTGCGCTGGAGTGGCGTCGGGGTGGTTTCTATGAGCTCATGTCACGGCCGTGTCACGGCCCCACGATGCTTATGTTGTGGCTGCTGCTGCAGCTGATGTGGCGGCCGGTACAGAGGCTGCGCTATGGCTGCTGCGCCAGCCAGGAGAGAATAAGCGTGTCTGCAGTCCCTACGGCTCCTCGAGTCTCCTTCCATCCTCTTAGCTCACGCCTTGCCTGCCCTGCGTTCAGTGAACAGTGTCAACAGCAAGACAGTTGGCACCGAGAGCAGGATCAGTGATACGGTTCTGTAGGAACTTGTGTGGATCTTGGGAATTAAGGGAACAAGGGTTACCCTTGCTGAGTATGCCTGAATAAGATTCTGTCTATAAAAGCATTTTGTGCTCAGAACACGTAGGAAACACGTCAGTGCTTTGAAAATATTTATCTTTAGGAGTGAGGAGGCACTGCTAAGAGTGACAATTACAGAGGAGTTTGGGAGGCAGGAGAGACTACATGATGACTGATTAGATGTGAAGAGACATCTGTGGAAGATGTTACCTGTGTATTTATTAAGACTTTTGGATGAGTTAAATTGTTAGAGAAATTGTTGCAATTTGGGGGCCGGAAAATTATAATATTTAAATTACATGTAAAGTTAGAAATGATAAGATGGCTACATTGAGATGTGAGACTACTTAACCAATTATACTGTAATTATTATTTTTTTCCTATCATGCTGTATTAGACTGGGAGCTCTTCAAGAGCTTGTCTTACCTTTTTATCCACATGTTTTTCATATATCCCTTCAGTTGAGTTCAGTTCAGTCGCTCAGTCGTGTCCAACTCTTCACAACCCCATGAATCGCAGCACGCCAAGCCTCCCTGTCCATCACCAACTCCCGGAGTTCACTCAGACTCGTGTAACATCGAGTGGGTGATGCCATCCAGCCATCTCATCCTCGGTCATCCCTTTCTTTGCCTGCCTCCAATCCCTCCCAGCATCAAAGTCTTTACCAGTGAGTCAACTCTTCGCATGAGGTGGCCAAAGTACTGGAGTTTCAGCTTTAGAATTATTCCTTCCAAAGAAATCCCAGGGTTGATCTCCTTCAGAATGGACTGGTTGGATCTCCTTGCAGTCCAAGGGACTCTCAAGAGTCTTCTCCAACACCACAGTTCAAAAGCATCAATCTTC